>JAAAKG020156105.1:0-30291 GCA_010014905.2 Druon quercuslanigerum | reverse complement strand
CCAGGAAATATTTTATTATTAATTTTAGATGTTAATTTTGTTTGTCTACTGGTCTGTATCAATATTATTAAAATATTCATAAATCTTAAGATTGTAAAAAAATGTCTCTATCTCCGCTGGGATCTGAACTCAGGACCTTCAGATTTCCGGTCTGATGCTCTAGAGACATTTTTTCACAATCTTAAGATTTATCAAAAATTTAATAATATTGATATAGACCAGTGAACAAACAAAATTAACATCTAAAATTAATAATAAAATATTTCCTAGTCAATAAACCTAAGATCAACAATTAAAATAAAAAATATAACATTAATATTTATTAATATTTTGTAAAACAAAATTTAATCTAAACAATTTTTAAGTCATAGCTCCATCTAATCTGTAAAGACGATAACGAATTCACTTCTGCTCTGATGATAATACAGATTTCTTGAAAAAATTTGACTTGTAACATCTGGCGTAATAATGCGTGTATTTCAGTTCTGTGGTTCGATTACAAGTGGAACGAAAGAAGAAATTTGTTAAGAAAAAAATGTAATTTAAAAAAGAAATTTTAATTCATAACTCCATATGGACTGTAAAGACGTTATGAAATTCTCTTATCATCTGATGATAATACAGATTTCCTTGAAAAATTTTGTAAAGGTTTCAATGCACTTTCAATAAACTCCTAATTTTTAAAGGCTTTTTTTAAAGAGAAATAAACAAGTTTTAATGGAGGTTTAAAATTTTTTTTTAGAATTTCGGAATATTTCCAGGATTATGGAAAATTTCATATAATTTCACAGAATTTCATAATAATTGATTTGATTTATTACTATTCCGTCCAGAATTCTCATACTATCTTTCTCAGATTTTTTAAAATTTACTTACATTTTTTTAAATTAAATAAATTCTATTCAGTTTCATAGATATATTTATTTTTAGTTTTAGTTTTTATTTAATTTATCTTGAAATTTATCTTTAAATTTCCTTGTAGTTTTCTAAAAACATTTTAAAAATACTAAAATCAATGAAATTTTGTGCAGTTTAAAAATTTTCTAATTTGTTTCCAGTTTTTTTAATTTTTGCTTTAATTGTTTGAAGCCTCATGAGATATTCTCTGGAAATTGTCTTTTCCACGAAATCCAAAAAAGATTTTTCAATCAATAAAAAAATGTCATACAAAATGTTGAATTTTCAAGAAAAAAACGAAACAGTTGAATGTTCAACTGAATATTTAAATTTTCAACCAAAAGGAGGAATTTTCAAAAAGGAAGATAAATTTTCTATCAGAGAAGAAGAAATTTTAATAAATACTTGAATTTGTTAATAAATTTTACTTTTTTATAATAAATTTAAAAAAAAATATTCACTGAATCTTTCAAAACTATTAGTGTCGAATGAATTACTATATATTAAAGTCACTAATTTCCGAGCAAATCGAAAAAATTAAAATTTTTTTATTATATTTCTTAAAAACTGTAAGATTGGTAATTACGGCCATTACTCTATTTAACAATAATTACGTTTTAATTTTGTACAACTTACATAATAAGAAAAAATAATATTATTCTTAGTATTTAATACTTTTAAATTTACATACTCATTTACATGTAATAGCAGACAATTTACAATTTATTTTAGAAATAAGATTTCTATAATAAATAATAAACGTGTAAAGCATATATTATTACAAAAAATAACAGTCATTAGTTGCAGTTTATTGTGGCTATAAAAATTACATTTTCAGAGAAAATTTACATACGTAAGTATAATTATAAGTATAAAAATCTATAATTATCCCAAATAAAACTTTTCAGGCTTTACGGAAGTTTACGAATTTTATTTAAAAAATTGCTGAAGGATAAAACCCGCAAACATTTTTCACAGTCAATGAAATTGAAAAAATCGAAGACTAAAGCTAAAAAACTTCTATTTAAAGTAATAAAAACTGAGTTTGATTAAAAGCATAAAAAGCGGAACTGCTCAATTTTGAGCTTTTAAAATTGAAGTCTAAAAGTTGTTTAATGCAAAAAGTTTGCACTCAGAAGGTACTTACATTTTTCAATATAAAAAAATAATCATTCTCGTAATCATTTTCAATTCTCTAAATTAAAAAATCAATTATTTATCTTTAAAATGATCAAAATTATATTATTTTAAGGATTTTTCAACTGTTTAGGAAATTCTGCGAATTTCAAAAAATTTCCTTTTTATTTTGATGTATAAATAACAATTGCACATTTATTATTTGTACAAGAAATTTGAGTAATTTTAAGAGATTTTTAGAATTTTTGAAAAGATTCAAAATTGATTCAACACTCGAAATAGCAAATACTTGTACACTTTGAACCAGGCGGGCGATTATGTAACTTTTTCAATTCCACTTTTTCCAAATTCACGATGGTTTTCCTTCTTTTTATATTTTTACTGTCGCAAAAATTTAAAACAAAAAAACATTTTCTTGCTAGGTCCGCATCTCTTTGTGGAAGGTCCAGGTCTGCTCGTGCCAGCTCTATGTCTCCTCCTGTCAGGCACTCTTTTTACGCATACTTGGATATACTACAGAAGAACTTAAATTTCTTCGTTTTATTGCCAAGAAGAACCAGAATCGACTTTTCAAAATTCGAAGATACACTTTTCCTCAAGATAAAGCAAATAATTTGAGGGGAGCCGGTCAGATCATTCTGCCTATGCTTACTGAAGAAAAAACAGTATTATCAGCGTCCGATGGTGACATCTTTGCAATAGTGAAAACTATCGATTTTAGTAAAATACTTCGTGGAATATATACTAATAGAACAGGCTTTAAAAAACGTGCAAAAATGAACATAGAAAGCGGAGCTATTGAAGAAATGAGGCTAGAAGAAATCAGGGAAACTCCATTAGGGGCCCATGCACGAATCACAAAGTCACTTACTCCCTATTTTTTACCAAACAATAATTCAACTTAAAAAAAGTAAAACTGAGATATAATATTGTTTGCATGTTATAAGTAACTAGTAATCCTTTTCTTAAACAGTTGTAGTCTCGAGATTTTGCATACAATGTTGTGAAGAACGTGATTTATTATAACTAGTAATAATGTACAAGTGTCCCCAGTTAATAAATTCTGTTTATAGCATGAAGTTTAGTTCTTTCATTATTTTATTTTGAGATTGCTGTTCTATTAAAAAGTGACAGTCGATGACAAGTTGATGGTTGAATAATATTGGGAGCGTGCATTAATTTTGAGGGTTTTCTAAGAGATGGCGTTACTTGTAGCATATAGCATTCAGGGATATCCTTACGTAAACGGAATAGTTTTAGTAGCATTAAAGATTTCGGCTTATGTACCAACAAAACAGCATTTGCGTAGGAAATCGTGGGTTAAGCCCGGCTAACCATAAACTGTATTCCGTGAGATCAGCAGGGTGCAGTGTACTATGAACTGCTCCAACCTCTTAAACCCATCACGGATGAACTTCATCGAAAAGAACTAATGGGATTAAACGGATCATTAAAGGAAAAACGGGCGAAATATGAGAAGAGACACAAAAAAAGTTATTCTTCTGCATGTCAACGCTCGGCCCCACCTTGCAAAATGTTTCCAAATATATTTGGAAACACTGAAAAGGGAAGTTCTACCTCGCCCTTTGCAATCTCCAGACATCGCGCCCTCTGATTACTACCTCTCCCGATCCAGGATTCATGATCTGCCTGAGCAAAGATTCACTTCTTATGAAGATGCCCAAAAATGGGTCGATTCGTGAACAGCTTCAAAAGACGAGTCGTTTTTTCGAAGTGGTATTCGTATGCTGCCAAAAAGATGGGAGAAAGTAGTGGCTAACGATGAACAGTACTTTGAATGCTCAACTGATAACCACTTTTGTAAAATAATCTTGCAATTTTACAAAAATATCGCTCAAAATTAATGCACGCTCCCAATAATTAAAAAATTATAGCCTGTACTGTTGAAAAAGTTTGAGATTTCGAGTAAAGCAAAGTTGCAATGCTGGTATTGGAGGGTGAAATTTCAATGCTTGTATTGCAGTTTTAAAGAATACGCGCCGTTTAAAATAAAGTTTTGCAATTTCACTTCACAATGACGCTATTACGTTTTTGCCTTACACTTACGTCAACACGTCCTTGCCTAAGCGACTAAGAGATATTTTTCATAAATTCCGAATCATCAATGATTTTAAAATCACAATAAATGTATCGAACATGGCTTAATATATTTATAGGGTTGTTTCAACATCCGTTAAGAATTTATGCGAGAAAGCCATTGCCTCACACCCAATTTATGAAATTTCTCACATTATGTGTTAGGAAATTTGGATTTCCTTTATTTAATCCTTAAGGGATTTCAACACAAACCTGACAGTAAATTAAAATACCAGTGAAATAAAAAAAAGCTCTTTTCGATTTGGTGTGCAGGAAATGTTTATTTCCTTGCTTAAATATTGAAGGGATGTTAATACAACCATCAAACACATAAAATCGTGTAGCTGTGAAGTTTGTGGATAAAGAACTTGTTGTTAAAATTTTTATACAAAGTCATTTTTTTACATTTGGTGTGTAATCGTTTAGCAGTACTAGCGTTTACCAATCTGTACTTTAGCATAACTATAATAAATATAAAAATAATGCGTAATATTTAAAAAAAATGACTTTTTACACATAAGAATTAAATTCTGCGCTGTGCGGAGTATCACCCATCTGAAGTTTATCTTTTTAAAACAAAATAAAAAACGGAGCTTTCTTAGACATAAAATATTATATAGATGTGATATCAGATCTAACGAGTTTAGCATTCGCATTTTTTATTGGAACTGGCTTTAATGAAATTTAAACATATCACAAGAACAAAATTGACGCCTACAATTAATGGGATGACAAGTATACAATATATGTATTGAACACATACTGTAAAAGCACTAAATTATTCAGTATCTACATTGCTTATCAAGTTCTTCATAAGACCAAGCATTAGTTTTTTGTTCAATTTAAAAAGATGAGGATCACTTGTATGCTTATCTTATCCTTAGGGATTATTTTCAGTTACATCGGTAAATATAATATATTTATAATTTTAATTACTTTAACTTATTCAAGTTTTCCGGAAATAAGTACGAATTTGATCCGCATTTATTCCGTGGCAATATAAAAAGTTTGAAAATATAAATCCGAAAAGGAATTTCGAAAAGTGTCTGCATAGATACAGAATTTTACCATATGTTCATGTCCACAACTGTAATTTGGTGATTTTGAATTCTCTTTTGTTAAAGCCCCTTCGGCTTTAAGAAAGGCATTCTCATCACGTATATCGTGATTCACACCCGATACAAACTTTTTCGAAACCCAATATTTTCTATTATTACGTTCAACTCTTTTATATTAAATTTATATTATAATCATTTTTGTTTTTGGACCGGAATTCCTTATTTAAATATTGAAAAAAAAGTGAAAATTGTATTTGCATTGATATTAAAAAATGTATTTTTAGGGTATGTTTTACATAATTAAAAAAATTTTGCATCCTATCACAGACATTTTTTTTCGCAAGGAAATTTTTTAATTTAATTTGGTCCAACAACTGTGTTAATAAACATTTTATTTTAGCTTTTTTGGTTAACAACTTTGTAAATTCCGTTTTAGTACCTTCTGTCTTTTTTTCAAAAATTTGAATTTTTTGTGTTCCTTTTTTATTAAACACTTTTACATCAAAAACCACGTGCCTTATCCAAAACTAATTTACCGCAAATTTTTAGATCTCACAGGTCTCGAAGAAATTTGTTTGTGTTTTTGAGGTGAATAATCTCTCTTCTCAAAATTGTATTTATATCTCGTATTTATATATATATGTTTAGATATGTTTCTTTTTGCAGAGTTTATTTCACAGTTTGAATGTTTACCTAATGGTGAACCTATTACGTATGTACCTCGATCTAATACGTCTGATTCTCCTGACACACATAATTCTCCTGCAAGGGCTATTCCTCCTGCCGATCCTCAAAGTTCTCTTCGTGCCAGGTTCGGATCTCCTCGTGGAAGGACCAGATCTCCTCGTGCCAGGTCTAGGTCTCCTCGTGCCAGGTCCACGTCTTCTCTTGCCAGGCATCCTTCTTTCCGCATACTTGGATATACACTTGAAGAACTTAGATTTGTTCGGTTTATTCCCAAGACGAATCCAAACCGGCGTTTTGAAATGCGGACATACACTTTTCCTCAAGATAAGCCAATTAATTTGCGAGGAAGCCGTAAGAGCCTTGTGCCCATGCCAGCCGAAAAACAAATTGTGTTATCAACGTCCGATGGTGACATATTTGCAATAGTGGAAACTATGGATTTTAGTAAGATACTTCGTGGAATATATACAACAAAATCTGGCTTTGAAAAACGCGCGAAAATAAACATGTTCAGTGGCAAGATTGAAGAAATGAGCCCAGAAGAAATCAAGGAAACTCCATTAGGCAACCATTCATCAATCTCAAAGTCCTTTATCCAGAAATTTATCTAAAATAATCATTTAATTTAAAAAATTGTAAAACTAGCATACCAGATTGTTTTTGCATTGCAAGTGATTCATAAGACTTTTCCTAAACAGTTGTGGTTACGATATTTTGTATACATTGTTGCCGAAACCCCGATTGGTTGCGAAATTGCGTAAATTTCACTTTTGTTAGATGTTTCCGGTTTCTTTACTAATAATAATAATAATATATAAGCGTACTTTTACTATTTTATTTTGAAATTGGTGTACTATCAGAAAGTGACGGTTGACCAAATATTCAATGTTAACAGCCGGATCGAGTCTATTGTCTAAAATCGAACAACAGGCGGGATAGACAAATGACAATCCCTATTTTTAATTGACAATAATATTAAATTGTCCTTCATTAGTTAAGCTTACATACAGTGTACTTGAATTACGTAACAGCTCAAGTGGAGGGGGTAGTTGAGACATTTTATTACGATTTGTTACGTAAGGGGGAGGGGGAATCCTTCCCTCATGTACGTAATTTTTTAAATTCGCAAAAACATTCTCCCGCAGATAATCTTTTTAGTTATAAATTGCCAAGACAACTAAAATCTTTTTTGCATTAAAACTTTTTTTTCTGAAAATTTATCTGTTTGATTTAAAAGTTTTTTTAATATAATATTTAAGATAATAAAATAAAACTGTTTTGTTAAAAATTCAACTATTTCCTAGAAAATTTACTCTCAGTTTAAAATTCGTATTTTTGTATCGAAAACTCAATTGAAATCCTTTAGAATGATAATTTCGCTCTGTTTTTAAAAATTTGTTTTTTTGATTTAAAAATTCACCTGTTTTAGTAGAATTTTTATTTTTCTTTGATAAAAATTCAAGGATGTGGTTGAAAGGTCCCCGATTTTGTTGAAGATTCATACTTTCTGTTTGAAAGTACTGCTGTTTTCTTAAATTTTTAATAAATCGCAGAAAATTTATTCTTTGTTTACATTTCATTTTTGGCGTTAGAAAGATAACAGAAATATTTTCTGGATAAAAATCCAAATATTTTTGCAAAATTTTTTGTTTTTCAATTAAAAATTTAGCTGTTTTAAGAAAAGCTTTATTTTTGGATTAAAAATACAATTTTCGCTTAAAATCTTGCTTTTTATTTAAATATTTACATTTGGATCATGAAAAGTCAGCTAAAATCCTTATTGGATAAAAATTAAACTATTAACAAAAAGTTTTTACATTAAATTTATCTGAATTGAACAGTTTTGATAAAAGTTCATGCTTTGTGATTGAAGTTGCGTTTTCTTGGATTGTAAATCTCATTTTTTTTGGAGAAACTTATTTCTTATTTAAAAATTCAAATTTTTATCGTGAAAAGTTGATTAAAAATGTAAGATTTCAATTTGATAAAAAAATTTTTTTTAGTTGAAGATTTTTCTTTCTTGGTAAAAAAAATAATTTCATTTTCGTCGAGTGAAAATGCATCAGTTTCGTAAAAAATAAGATAATTTTAGATAAAATTTTATTTGTTTCTTGACTGAAGAAACTTTCAATTTTTTAAAAATAAATTTCATCTTTTTTGATTGAAATATAAACTATGACACTTTTATGTTAGAAATTTATGTTTTTAGGTCGAAAATTCAACTGTCATATTAAAAATTAAATTATTTTGTTAAAAATTCAAGTTGTTTGTTAAAAAGCCAGCTTTTATAGTCAAAACTAGATTTAAAACAAAATAAATTAAAAAGTTTTAAAATTTGAAATATGTATCCAAAATACTGTTTTATTTCATTTATAAGAGATTCTATGTTAAAAGTATTACACAATTAAAATGTTGGTATTTGAATATTGATGATGAAAGAAAGTAAAAAATTAGTCAACCCACGATTTTTTTCTTGCCCCTCCCCCCTAAAATTTTATCATCTGATACTTTAATTTAAGCTTTAGCAATTTTTACGGCTGCTTTTAAATATCTCAGTAAACAGTGATTTTGGTTGATAATAAATGTCGTTTTCCTATGAGAAGAAATATAATTTTTTCAGAGAGCATTCATGCATGTATAGAAACGTAAACCATATTTTTGTTAAACATCAGGGAACGTTGAAACTTGGTATAATGAAATCTAAGTATCTAAGAATCCACAACCTTGACGCCTACAATCTATAAGATAACGAGCTTACGCTACACGCATTCCCTGGTGTAAAAGAGCACTAATCTTTTTAACAGCTAAAGTGTTTTGTCGAGTTTAAAAAGATACGGTTTTCTGATATGCCCTTCTTATCTTTGGCGCTTCTCTTCAATTTTGTTGGTGAATATAATAATTTATTAATTATTTCAATTAAATTTGTTCACCCATACCCTAATCAGAATTTGTGCGTTTTAATCTGAAATCTCAAAAAGTATCCCTATTGATACCGTATTTGGTCCATATGTTCACCTCTACATATGGATGAATTTATAACCCAGCGTTTGAATTGGTAACCAAAAATAATAATCTTTAACAAAATAGATGAATTTCCAACGAAGGAGGTTAATTTTCTGCACAAAAGTATTAACTTTTAACAAAATACATTAATTTTAAACCCAATAGCTATGCGCGCGGCTCGATTCGCTCGCAAGTTTGAGCGCGTCTAGGACGCGCGCTTGATAATGTGTTTCCCTTGCGCTCCGCGGTCGGTCATTGTACATTCCCGCAGATTTTTTTTTTAATGAACGTCAAACCATCGACAACAGTAATTTGGTGATAGTGAATTCTCTTTTGTTAAAACTCCTTCGGCTTTAACGAACACATTCTACTTACGTGTCTCGTGCTTTGCACTCGAATTTGTCCCTCAAATTTTATATCATTTTCATTAATTTATATTATTACAATTAGTAACATGCATTTAAATTAAAACAGACGTAATGTTATTGACTCGTTTAAAAATGCGCATTCTCTTAAAAAAAATTTGCGATCAAACATTTAATTGCAACTTTTGCCGGTTTTCAAAGACTGAATTTGCTCATTTACAATTTTATTTTTACGATTTAAACTTTAAATTATATCGACTAAATAATAAATAAATTATTCAACTAAATATAGCTGAATGGAAAATATAAGTTTTTAAATTTGATTAGTTTTTTATTAATTTTTAAAGATTTTTATTAAATGTTTAAAACTTAAATAATTGGATAGCCCACACACAAGATGAAAAATTAATTAAATAAACAAAGTTTTGATGAGAATGTGCCCATGCACTAGGCGGATTTTTTTACTGGTAATGTTATTTTTTAAGAATAAAACAAAAACTACACATATTATCAAAATGTCACCATGACAAATTTGTAGATATTTTTTGAGTGTACAATTTTGTTCTATCATCATTTGTCGCATTTTGCATAGTTTGACGGTAAAATGGAATTTTTGATTTTTTAGTTTTTTTGTGCAATAAAAATGTTAAATTTCGATTTTCTAAAAAAATGTAAAAAGTTATAATAATCTTGTAGGGTTTGTCAAAAGAAACAGTTTTCTTGTCTATGCTTTAAAACTATACTATAAATAATTGTACAGAGAATATTTGAATCATGAAAACAGAGTTTTCAAAAATTTTCAAAATGTGCTCACTTTTTCAATTTTTATCCAAAATAGCTAAAACAGTATACCAAATGCAAATTTAATCTGTCAATTCTTTCGAAAGTTTTCGTGCTAACAAACCAAAAATCTACCGACCCACACACACACATACACATAGACCCTCATGCACACACAAACACAGATGCACACACATGCACACACACGCACAGACAGACAGTCACATTCATAAAAACCTGTTTTCCGGATTCAGGGTTTCTCAAAACGTGGACATTTGACAACAGCAGGGGGGGGGGTCGAATTTTACACAAATCTAATATTTTCTCTGGACAAGAATGTAAAAATTAATTTTCGAAAAAAAATATATTTATATGGTGCTCATTACATGATGACTTTGCTTCCCACTAGAAAATGTATTTGCTTCCTGAATGAGAAAGCATTTGTGATTTTTTAAATAATAGACAAAATAAAGTAATCATTTTAATCAATTTGAGAAGAGAAATTTATAACAATAGAAAATTTACAAAATAATACTAAAATACAATGAAAAATAAGAAAAATAAAATTTAGTACTTAAAATGGTAATTTTTGAGCTTAAAAAGGGAAGGGGGTTAGGATGAAGTTTTTAATTTAAAAAAATAGTATACAAATTAAAAAAAATTAATATAAACTATTACAATACCTATCAGTCTCTGCCATAAATAGTTTATATTGCATCAATTTTGAATTAAGTTAATGAAAAAAATTTAACTATAAATAACCGTTATTTTCAAATATTATGCATTTCCATAGCTTTGTTAATCTTTAATCAAATGTATCAATATTATAAATAATCAATTCGTCTTGAATCATTTATTTTTTTCTATTCTCGTATCAGCTTTAAATTATAAGCATGAAAAAATTTTTACTATAAAAATCGATTTTGAATATAATATAAATGAGGATATCTTCCTTACTCTTTGATAAAGTATATTAATATTATAAGTTGATCCATATAATCATCCACACATAGGCACACAAACACACAATCCAGACAATTGCGTAGAAAATTGCATTAGACATTTTTAAATTAAGGAAAGTTTGATTAAATGCATTAAAATTTTTTTCAAAATGTTACCACTACAAAGCTACCTTTACAAGGAATCAAAAAGGATAGTCTTTTAACAGCATTGTTATATTGAAAACATAATTAAATAAAGTGCCAACTAAAAAAAAAGTTTTGACGAAAAAGATTAATGTACCGCCCAAAAAGACCAACTTTTAACAAAAAACATGAATCTTTGGAGAGAAAATAGAACTGAGACGTGAGTTAAGAATTCACTAAGTGCCTAATTTTGTTCATTTTTTTTTCATTAAATTTATAATTTTTTGAAAACTCTTGTAAAACTCTTTTACACTTACTGTAGAGCCCTACTTTTCTTAGCTCATGCCTGTGACTGTTCACAGAAATAATGTAAGGTTACTCTCCTACCCCTTTTCCAGCGTCGCGTGGGGCTAGGTAGAGATTCCGCAGTTGTGAAGTGCCGCAAATGAGACATGCCGCAGATGTGACATGCCACAGAGAGACTTGCCGCATGTGACATGATATGAATCCGAATACACTATAAAAATTTAATCCTCTGTTTCTTTTTGCAGAGCTTAGTTCACAGTTTGAATGTTTACCTAATGGCGAACCTATTCCGTATGCACCTCGTTCTGGAACTTCTGATTATCCTGGCACACATAATTTTCCTGCAACGCCTCTTCCTCCAGCCGATCCTCAAATTTCTCTTCGTGCCAGGTCCGCCTCTTCTCGTGGAAGGTGCAGCTCTCCTCGTGTCAGGTCCAGATCTCCTTCTGCCAAGTATTTTTCTTTCCGCATACGTGGATATACATTTAAAGAACTTAGATTAATTCGGTTTGTTCCCCAGACCAATCCGAACCGGCGTTTTGAAATGCGGGCATACACTTTTCCTCGAGATAAGCCAATTAATTTGAGAGGAACCCGTAAAAGCCTTGTGCCCATGCCAACCGAAGAACAAATTGTATTATCAACGTTCGATGGTGACATCTTTGCAATAGTGGAAACTATGCAATTTAATAAGATACTTCGAGGAATATATACAACAAGATCTGGCTTTGAAAAACGTGCAAAGGTAAACATGGTCACCAGGAAAATTTTAGAAATGACTGCAGGAGAAATCAAGGAGACTCCATTAGGATCACATTCACCTATCTCAAAGACATTTAGAATAGTCCCGACACTCACCAACACTAATAATTTTGCGTAAATATGACTTTAAGTCGCTGTGTCTTGTTTGTTTATTACTAATAAGAGTATACAAGGATTTCTTACTTTGAGATTAATGTTCTATCAGAAAGTGACAGTTCACTTCATGTTGGCGTTTCAATAATAATTTTAAAATTAAAAATTGTAACGCAACTAATCAGTTTTAATCATTTTATTTGCTACAGAAAACTGTACTATATGGAAAATATGATATCAATGATAGAAAACTAATAGTTTTAAAATAAATTTAGTGGACGCTTTAGTTACTATGCTTCGTTATTTTTCATTTGCAGCTAATCAGTTTTTCAATTTAGTGTTACTTAAAATGCTTGGAATTCAGAAGAAGCCTTCAACCTTTTCGACTCCTGATACTGGTTTTAGTGAAGATGTAAACTTTGTCATCGTATTGAGACTCTACACTTTTTTTCTTATTTAAAAAATTTGCATTTTACGCTTTCTTAAATACTGTGAAGACAAAGATATTATTAATCTTAAGTTGAATAAAAACGTAGTTTCCCAATGTTTTACAGCTTTTTTTATCACCTTTTAAAGAAACATTATCTCCAGGATTAACTGTAATTTAATAGCTTTAATGAAATGTAAATATTAGAGAAAAAACAGGTTTGATGTTAACAATATGTTAACCAAAGATCGTGCGATATATTTTTAATGTATACTATAATAAAGCACTGAAATATTTATCAAATACATTGTTAGTAAAGTTCTTCATAGTTACATTTTTCTTCGAATATAAAAAGATGTGGATTGCTTGTATGCTTATCTTATCCTTGGCGGTTTTTCTCCATTCTATTGGTAAATATAATAAATCCATAATTTTGAAAACATTTTCTTCTACATTATATCTCAATTGTTATTTTCCTTTAAACCTTATTGGAGTTTTTTTTCAAAGTGCGTAAGAAATTTAAACTAAATTTATTTCTGGGGGATTTTTTATGTGTGTATTGTAGAAAATATAACTAGAAAAGCGTCCCTATTGATGCTAAATTAATACCATATGTTGACGTTTACATATAGATGCATAGTAGTTTCATTTTTAACTAAGAAAGATGAATTCTGAATGAAAAATATATTAGTTGATATTTGTCAAGAAAGATTTTAATTTTAAATATTACGTAATTACTTTCTTATTAAATTATTAATTAATTAATTAATTACGTAATTAATTACTTACATAATTAATCATAGAGAATATTTAGTGATGGAATGGAAATTTTTGTGAAGCTACAAATACGAGTTTCGTTTATTTTTCATCAGATAGCCATTATTTCATAAAAATGATGATAGTGTTAAAAGTTACTAAGTTTTTATTTAAACAATAGGCTTAAAAAAAATTTCCATTCCTCAATTAAAACTTTTTTTCTGATTACTTATCAGTCGCGTGATATTTATTCGTGGATTTGGTTTAGATTTAATGAGTAGGATTTGCTCTCGACATTATTAATCTTACAAATTTTATGTTCACATTTTCTAGATTAGGCATTTTAAAACAATATAGTTAAACCAAAAACCTTGTAGCAATGATGAATGCATGAATTTGTGTGTATGAGAAAATAATTTTTTTTATAATGAAAACATCTACAAATCTTTGCAGGATAAAACCAGAATCATCAATTAGAAATGGCTGCTTAACTAATATAATATTTCTTTTTTGGCCATATAAGAATATGTCGAAGCACAATTTTATCTCATAATGTTTTCAAAATTTAAAATAAGGCATGTTGGTAGCGGTAGGAGAAAGTGTGCAATGCCAGGTGGTGAGAAGTTTTTGCGGATTTTTTGTGGAAGGTGTGAGTAGAGTGTGAGTGTGGAAGAATAAAAGGTGAGTAGAGATGTGAGAGGTGAGGAGTGTAAAGCGAGAACGGCCTTGAGAGACATCTGTTGGCTGCAGTAGGTACTCCTTTGCATGTATAGGTCCGGTGTCGAGTGGCGCGTCAGGAAGATGGAAAGATCGGAACGAAGGAAACGCCAAAGCAAGGCAGAGCGTCTAGCGCGAGTAAAGGGGAGGATCTCTTGAAGAGGAATAGAGACAGCAAAGATAGTACGGGAAAAAGCGCGCTAAAGAGTCTCTTTAAATAGAGCGTCCGGACACGTAGGTCACCCCCATAAAAATGGAGGGGCATGCAGAGGAAAAGGCTCTCGTGATAGGTGAGGTCAGAGGCTTGAGGGACTACTTAAGGGGGGTGATGAAGCAGATGGGAGGTATGAGGGAGGACCTGAGGGTAAGAGATGAGAGATGGAAAAAGGAGGGAAAAGAGCTGAGGGAGCAAGTGGAAGGATTGCAGAGAGAAGTGGCGTCGGTAAAGAAGGAAAAAGGTGATAAAATGAAGCAGATGGAAGAAGAGATTAGGAAGTGAAAGGAAAGGGCGAAACAAGCGCTTGAGAAGGTGGATATCAGGACGGGGAGGAGGAGAAGCAAGGTATTGGGGAGAGGGTCGAAAACATGATAGAAGAGAAAGTGGGAGAGTGTAGGAATGAAAAGCAGCAGAGAGCGGATAGGGAAAGGATTAGGGCAATGGAGTTAAGGATGGAGAGGAGAGAAAGGGCAGATAGGAGAAATAATATTATAATTAGAGGATCAAAGTTCAAGAGTATGGAAGAAAGTGGGTTAAAGGCAAGATAGAGAAAGTTAGGATGTAGTAGAAAAAGGAAAATGAAGCATAGGTTGTAGAATTGGAGAGCTGGAAAGAAAAATTGGGGGTAATGCGTAACAAAAATAGGATAAAGGACAAAAAGGTTTTCATTGAAAACTTGACAAGGAAGGAAAGAGATGTGCAGAGAATGCTAAACGACACCGCTAGGAAGCAGAGGAGTGAAGGGAGAGCGGCAAAGGTAGGGTATCAAAAAATATAAATAGAGGGGAAAATGTGGGCATGGGATGAGGAGAAGGGAGTTTTGAAGGAAGCGCAGGGGAATTTGCTTCTTGGAAAGTAGAGGGATGGGAGTAAGCAGGGCGGAGGAGTGTGAAAAGTGCTGCACTGGAACGTAGCAGGGATGAAGAAGAAAGATGAGGATTTCTGGAGGTATATCTAGGACTTTAATTTCGTGGGATTGATAGAGACGTGGGTAGAGAGAAAGGAATGAGATAGTGTAGAGCCAAAGTTGCCAAGGGGGTATAGTTGGAGGCTACAGGAGGCGGTCAGAGTAAAGAGCAAAGGAAGAGCGAGTTGGGAAATTACAACAGGGTTTAGGGATAGATTAGACGAAGAAGTCCATAAATAGGGAGAAGTACAGGGCTTGCAAATGAGGGCAGTGAAGATAGGAGGGGTAACATACAAGGTTGTAACTGTGTACAATAAGGATGGGATGGAAAGGGTTAAAGGAAGGATGAAAGACGTACTTGGAGAGAGAGATGAGAATATGGTGGTACTGGGGGGAAGAGATTTAAATGCGAGAATTGGCTGGTACCGGGAAGGGGAGAGCTTCACAATTAAATCGAAGGATAAGTTAATAAATAAAGAAGGGGAGATTCTAAGAGACTGAATGGATGACAGAGGATGGGACGTGAGAATGGTATGATAAGAAAGGGCGAAGAGGAGTATATACATATGTAAATAAGATGGGGGTATCTGTGATAGACTATGTGACAATGAATATGCAAGGGTGGGAGGAGATAGAGAAATTCGCAGTGAAAGCAAGGGTGAAATCGGACGAAGGGGTGGAGAAAAAGAGTTGTTAGGGGAAAGGGTGTCATAGACGAGAGAAGCAATAGAGAAGTATCAGGAGCAGTTGGGAATCATAAGTTATAAGGGGGAGTCGGTGTAAGAAATATGTGAGGACCTGAAAGATAAAGTAAAAAGATGTGTGCAAAAGAAGGTATTTAGAAAGAAGAAGAAAGAAATAGCGAAGCCGTGGTGGGATAGGAAATGTAAAATGATGAAGAGAAAGGTGAAAAGGAAGTATAGGAAGTGGAAGGAAGAAAATGCGAAAGGGAAGGAGTACGTAGAAATGAGGAATGAGTTTAGGATAATGTGTAAGAAGAAAAAGCAGGAAAAGAAAAAAGAGCTGGAAGAGGAGGAGTTGAGAAATGTTAAGACAGAAGGGGACAAACGAGGAGATAGACAGGCAGATAAGGAAGTTGAAAAGGTCTAAGGCAGAAGGGGATTCTCAAGAGGGTGAGGGAGGGGGTGATCAGACTACTGTATAAAAAAGGGGTTAGGGAGAGGCAGGAAAATTATAGAGGAATTACGCTAATAAATACGGCGTACAAAATATACACGATGGTGCTGGTAGATAGGCTGCGGAAGGAGAAAAAGAGTACCATTGTGTTGTGGGAGGCAATGAAGAGAGGGGAAGGGAGAGAGGCCTGTTTGATAGGGTGAGGGAGGTATATGAGGAGACGAAAGATAGGGTGAGAGGAGGGAAGGGAATCTCTGAAGGTTTCCGGATGGATAGGGGGTTGAGGCAGGGGTGCCCGATTAGCCCAACGCTGTTTGCAATTTTAATCGCAGATATGGAATGTAATCAAGCGGCCGGAGTAGTAGGACGAGTTAGGGTAGGAGGGGTAAGGGTATGGTCACTCACATATGCAGATGACATAGTGCTGCTAGCAAAGAGCGAAGAGGCTCTAAAGGAGATGATGAAAAGGTTGAGAAGATACTTGGACAAAAATAGATTAGAGGTAAATGCGGATAAGTCGAAGGTTATGGTATTCAAAAAAGGCGGGGGAAAGATAAGAGAGGGGTGTGAAAGTGGAAGGAAAACACGGTACATGAGGTGAAAGAGTCTGTGTACCTGGGCTTCCTGTTTCGGAGGAATGGGTAAGTGGATGGTCACGTAAAATAGAGAGTGAGAAGGGTAAATGTTGTGATGAGGCAAGTGTGGGGGCTGGGAAAGAGGTTGTTTGTAGATGATTTTGTGAGGAGAATAAAATTGTTTGATTCGTAGAAAAGGTATTTGGAACGAAAAATTAGATATCGTCAAAAAGTAAACGACAACAATTTTGATTTTCATAAATAATTTTTGTAGAAAAATTCACTTAGCGTTATCAAACAGGAAATTTCTTCTGGTGAATCATTTATTTACCTCTCTATGAAAAAACCGTAATACAAGAGACTGCCAGTCGGCGGTTAAAGATCAAAAGCATTGTTAAGAGTGAACCACGTATTCACATATTCTGAAAAAACTTTATTTTCTTATTATTTTAATTTCCTACAGTTTCCGATGACAAATTGCAGAACTGTAATGCGCGGTCTGGTGACAGAAAATTTTACTAGCAAATGTGGTGCGGTTTTAAATACCATGTCCTAATTGTATTAAAAGTAGTGAAACGGAATAATTTTCTAAATATAGAAAAGTCATGTATTATTAAAATTGATATTAAAAAATATTAGTTCAAAAAAATTAAAATTAATAAAAAAAGGTGATTAAGTATTTCTATAACATTAATTTCGGATAATCCTGTTTCTGTATTCAGTTGGTTTTGAAAAGCAACCTAATTTAAAAGTTAAGACTTTTCTTGAAAAAAAACTATTTCTTGCAAGTAGATAGTGTTAATAGTTTACGGCTGATCTTACAGTTTATAAAATTTGTTTATTTCTCACTTTCATGCTTATATATGACATATTTTATCAAATTGTATGCAACTCGAAATAAGACTGTAACAACTTTCCACGTTTTTATACTTTTCCCCAATCCAGCTTTACAATTGCATACCACATTTTTTTACGACACCTTGAAAGCACATGAGGGATCCTCTTATTTCATTAGGTTTATCCCTCAAAATTAAAGTTTGAACACAAAATGCAATTATTTTAATACAAGTTTCATATTTCGCTTATTTACTGGAAAATATCACATCTCCAGCATGCGAAGCCCTTCCTTCTTTAACCAAATTAATTCAGAAAGGTTTAGATTTTTTGCCACTTTACCGCTGCACAGTTCCGATCAGTTAAGCAACCTACAAGGAAATTGGAATCCTCTGTTTTTAGTTGCAGAGTTGAGTTCACAGTTTGACTGTGTACCTAACGGCGAACCTATTGCGGAAGTTCCTAGTTTCAAAAATTCTGATTCTCCAGACAAACATGAATCTCCTACAAGGTCTCCTCCCCCTACCGCGCCCCAAATCTCTCTTGATTTCAAATCCAGGTCTCTTCCTACCCAGCCTCAAAGCTATCTTCGTACCAGATCCAGGTCTCCTCATGTCGAGTCTCAAAGCTCTTTTCGTGTCAGGTCCAGGTCTCCTCCTGCCAGGCATTCTTCCTTATGCATACTTGGATATACATTTGAAGAACATCGATTTGTTCGCTTTATTCCCAACACAAAATCCGAACCAGCTATTCGAAATTCGGAGATATACTTTTCCTAGAGATAAACCAATTACTTTGAAAGGTGCCCGTCATATCCTTCTGTCTATGCCAACTGAAGAACAAACAGTATTATCAACGCTCGATGGTGATATCTTTGCAATAGTTGATATTCAAAAACTTGCACTTCGTGAAATATATAACAAAAGAACTGGCTTGAAAAAACGTGCAAAAATAAACATCTTCAGTGGTAAGATTGAAGAAATGATCCAAGAAGAAATCAAGGAAACTCCATTAGGCAAGCAATCACCAATTTCAAAGACATTTAGCCAGAGATTTATCTAAAGTAATATTCTAATATAAAAATATAAAACTAACATATAAGTATTGTTTTTATGTAACACGTGACTCATAATACTTTTCTTACAAAGTTCTCGTCGCGACATTTTGTATATTGTTTTCGGAAACCGGATTGGTTGCATTACTGCACGAAAATAATTTTTAGTGGCTGTATTAATGTTGTGTATTGCTAATAATAATATGAATGTGTACCCAGCTAACATATATCTAATAGTATTTTTGATTCTAAAATTCCATCTGATTATGCAGTATACTTGGAGACCTCATACGGTCACAATTTGGAAATAAAATGCTTTCCTAAGAATGAGCTTTAGAGAATGATTTTCATGAACCATTATTGTTCACATGGAGGAAGTATGGAAAATCTTCAAAATGAAAGATCTAGGAGAACCAAAGAATTTTCTAGGTATGAGAATTAAAAGAGATAGAAAACATAAAGTACTATAAAAAATTGGAAGATACAAAAGTACAAAGCACGGCAATCGTAACAAGACCAATAAGGGATTAGAGAAAATAGATTTTTTGATGAAATATCACTCTATAGATAAGCACAATTGTATTAGAAGAAAATTTATAAGTTTTGACATAAAAATAAAAAGAGGAGTACCTAAATATAAAGAGCAAGCATACATTTAGACGGGAACAACGAGAAATTAGAGCTTGTGCTCTAATAAAATATAAATATCTAAGAATAACAACTTCAAAGTTTACAATTGATGAGATAACGATTGTAAAATATATGTACTATATACTGTGATAAATTATTGAAAAATTCAGCAGTTAGATTGTTAATCGAATTTTTTATAATTAGATTAAGCAGTTTTTTCTCGAATTAGCCAAGATGAGGAGCGTTTCTATGCTTGTCTCATTCGTGGCGGTTATCCTCAATTCTATTGGTGAAGATACTAATATAAAATATCTATCATTTTACGTAAATTTTTTTATGCTAGATGCAAATTGGAATTTGTGCTAATTAGGCTTTATTATATCCCAATTGTTATTTTCTTTTAAAACTACTTTGAGTTTCACCAAGCTCACGTCATACGTTCACGTCCAAATATATATGATTTTTTAACCAAATGGTTCAATTTTCAACGAACAAAAAATATCATTTTCAACCTATATAATAAATTTTTAACTGAATTGGTTAAATTCAGCGAAAAATAAGAAGAGTAACAAAATTGTGTCATTTAAAAAATCAAATAAATATTTAACCAAAAAGATGAGTTGCCAACGAAGAAGGTTAATTTTTTACCCTCATGAATTCCTAATTCAATAGTTGAACTTTCAAGGTAAAAATATAAATTTTCAATAAAAATCAATAAAATAAATTTTTAAATCAAATGATGAATCTCCAACCACCAAAGATGAATTCTCAATGAAAAAAAATACATTTTAAGGAAGAAAGATTATCATCATTTTTATTCAAAAACATTTAACAACAGCATTTTTCAATAAACTTAAAAAACACAAATAACCAGAAAAGACGATTTAGAACAAAGAAGTGAATTTTCAACATATACTTCAATTTTCAATTAACAAATATTTTTTAGTAAGCAAGGAAAAAATGTTTGAATTTTAAGCATAGCTAAGACTTAAATCAAGGAAAGACAAATTTGGAACAAGATGTTTGAATCATCGATGAATGTTTCATTAAATTCCTTTATTTATCTAATTTGTATAATAAAATTATTAGAAAAAGCTGGCAAATGCTGCATTTTTAGTGTTCGAGAGCATTCATATTTTGGTTTTGTAGTTAAGTTATATAAAATAACAAATAATTACGACCCAAAATTATATGCAACGTTTGTGGTAGTTAGAAACAAATTTAATTATTTCGCGTTTTCGAACATATATTTTTGTCTGGGTATTACTGTGTAATCATACAAATATTTATTTATGGAATGAAAATACATTCGAAGCTAAAAATAAGAATTTTGTCACTTTCGATCATTTGTTATCAGCTACAATGTCAGATCGCAAATATACTTATTTTCATATAACTTCTTTTCATATATCGAAAATCTAACCAATACATTTTATATATGATAATATTATTAAGAGTTTCATGCTTTTTATGTAAAAACTGGGGAAAAATTGCTGCAATTATTTAATTTTAATAAAGCGAAAATGTTTTAAATGATAGAAGGCGATCTCGGAATCTAGATTTTTAGATTAAATTTTCCATATTTTATATGATTACTCAGCGATAACGCAATATTCATTTATGGCTTTGGAATAGCTTTAACGAGTAGGGTTTGCTTTTGATATAATGAATTTAACAAATTATCATGAATTCTTAAATTATTTTTATGGCGCGAAAATATATAAAATTTCATTCGAATGTTCTTTGAATGTCGTAGATGTGATTAATGCACAAAAATAATTTAAAAACAAAAGAGAAAATACAATTTTTGTCACTTGTGCGCGCACACTTCCGGGCAAAGAATGTATCCATAAGTAAAATGTAATCCTCTGTTTCTTGTTGCAGAGTTAAGTTTACAATTCGACTGTTTACCTAATGGAGCCCCTATTCCATATGCACCACCTTTCGGACTCTCCGATTCTTCTGAAAGACATGATTCTCCTACAAGATCTCTTCCTCCTGCCAAGCCTCAAAGTACTTTTCGTGCCAGGACCATGTCTCCTCCTGCCGAGCCTCAAAGCATGCGTCTCACCAAGCGCAGACCTTCTCCTATCGAGTCTCAAACTTCTCTTCGTGCCAGGTGCAAGTATCCTCCTGCTAAGCCTAAAAGCTTTCTTCGAGCCAGGTCCAGGTCTCCTCTTGCCAGGAATTCTGTTCCACGCATACTTGAGTATACATTTGAAGAACTAAAATTTGTTCGATTTATTCCCAAGACGAATCCGTACAGACTTTTTGAAATTCGAAGATACACTTTTCCTCAAGGTAAATCAATTAATTTGAGAGGAGCCCGTCAGATCCTTCTGCCCATGCCAACCGAAGAACAAATAGTATTATCAGCGTCCGAAGGTGACATATTTGCAATAGTGGAAACTGTGAATTTTAGTAAAATACTCCGTGGAATATATACAACAAGAACAGGCTTCGAAAAACGTGCAAAAATAAACATGAACAGCGGGGAGATTAAAGAAATGAGCCCAGAAGAAATCAGAGAAACTCCTTTAGGCACCCGTTCACCAATCGCAAAGATATTTAAACGGAAATTTATCAACACCAATAATTTAATTTGAAAAAATGTTTTACTAAAATATAATATTGTCTTTATGTTAAAAGTAACTGTTAGGCCACTTCTTACAAATTTTTACTTATGGTATTTCGCATTCATTGTTGTTCGAAAAACCTGATTGGTTGTGACACTGAAAATATGAATTTTAGTGTCTGTTATCAGTTTGTTTATTAATAATGCATACAAACGTACTCAGGTATTAGATTTTTTGTTTTTTATTTTTCAGTATATTATTTTAAAATTTGTGTTCTATCAAAAAGTGACAGCCGATGTCAGTTTTAGGTTGCAATACAAATTTAGAAATTAAATATTTTAGTGTACCTGATGAATTTTGACCATTCCAATGTATATAATAATTTTAAATCTAGTTAAACTGCAAATTTTAAATGGAATTATAAGTCTTGATATTAGACTTAAATTAATTCCAAAGTCATTTCACTCATAAATATTAATTTTTAGTTATGATATTGGTGTTAGTAAAAATAATTAAGTTGCTAAAATCTAATATAAATACAATTTTTTAATTTCAAGTCGGTGACTCGTAATCTCGTAAAATATCACAAAAACTATCCAATTATAGACGTCCAAAAGAGGAAATTGACAAAAACCAAAATCTGAAACTTTTTGTAAAATTGTTAGGTCAGGCGGATTACATGTAAAGAGATTTTCAAGGTTATATTTTGACATCATATGTTGATACGCTCATGCGTCAGTTTTGGGTTTATTTATTCAAAATACTATGAAGAAATAAAAAATTCTAATTTTTAAAGAAACGATTCGAAATACGGGGAAAAGCTTTTTTTAAATTTCTGCTTTTACAAATTCATTCCAAGGTTTATAATGTATTTTATGAATTAAATTATTTACTGAGAATTTTTTAAATTGTAAATATAGATTTATTAAAGTGTTCTCAAAAGTTTCATAAAATTAGAAAAGGGTTGAACATTTCAAAGTTGAGATAAAGAAGAGAGATTCTTTGAAAATTTCAGAATTTTTTTTCCATTATGTTTATGGAGTGCAGCCTTGAAAGTATGAAAGAACAGAGGAAAATTTTGCACAAGGAATTCACGGAATTTATCGAATTTAAGGAATTTATGGAATTCGCGGAATTAACGGAATTCATGGAATTAATGTCATTCGCAGAATTCACGGAATTCGTGGAATTTTGGAAATTCATGGAATTAACGGAATTCATGAAACTTGCGGAATTCATGGTATTTACGGAATTCATGGCATTTACGGAATTCATGAAATTCAAAGAATTCAAGAAATTGAAGGAATTCACGGAATTGTTACAATTTAAGGAATTCATGAAATTCAAGACACTCACTGAAATGACGTAACTCATTGGATTCGTGCTATTCACGAATTTTTAGAATTTATTTAATTCACGGAATCAGCGGCATTCATGGAATTATTAAAATTCGTAGAATTCACGAAATTCATGGAATACACGAAATTTATGGAATTCGCGGAATTGAATGAATTCAAGGAATTAGCGTAATCCATAGAATTCACCGACTTTAAGGAACTTACGGAATTTATGAAATTTAAGGAATTCACGGAATTATTACAATTTAGGCAATTCATGAAATTCAATACACTCACCTCAGTCACGGAACTCATTAGATTCGTGGTATTTACGTATTTTTAGAATTTATTTAATTCACTGAATCAGCGGCATTCGTGGAATGAATGGAATTCGTAGAATTCACAAAATTCATGGAATACACGAAATGTAGGAAATTCACGTAATTCAATGAATTGAAGGAATTAACGTAATCCAAAGAATTCACAGAATTTAAGGAATTCACGTAATTCAAAGAATTCAAAGAGTTTAAGGAATTAACGGAATTGATGAAATTTAAGGAATTGACGGAATTCGTGCAAATCCATCAATTTCATGCATTCCGTGAATTCCGCGTTTTCATTAAATTCCATGAATTTTTCGAATTCCTTAAATGTCATGAATTCATTGAATTTCGTGAATTCATTGAATTTCGTGAATTGCTTTAATTTCGCGAACGTGCCAAGTAAAATATTGAAACAAGCCAAAAAAATTCGCTTTGCATGGCAGTATGGATTCAAACAACTCAGCGACGTCACTAACGAAAAACAAAATTTTTATAATGCATATTTTTTTCTATTTTTCAAACAATTTGGAACAATTGAGCGGCGCTTTCTACAAAAATAATAAAATTTAAAAAACGACTAGGTTAGATTTTTGGATATTTTTTTGCTTTCCAATGTGCTATTAACCGTTTTTGTAAAATCAACCCTTATATAAAAATATTACCCCCTGTATTGAGAAAAGTATTTAAAAAATGACTAAGCTAGATTTTTTTGCTATTTTTTTTGCTTTTCAATGTAATTATTTTAAAAAGCTAGCCCCTGTGCTGCAAAAACGTATTCTAGAAAAAGAATCTATCTAGATGGAAAATAATTATAAAATATTAACACGGTACTTTGAAAGCATAAGTAAGAAGCAAAATTATTCTTTACCCTGATCGTCACAAAAACAACCCCCATACTTTTATCACAATATAAACCAGCAGACTCATGACAAAAATTGTATACATTAACTTTTGGGATTTGTGTGCTCGTTCTTTATTTTTCAATGTATAAAAATGGATTATTTTTGTTAATAATTAATTGTTGTGCTAAAAGTTGTTTGAAGGCATTAACAAATGCATCTGAAAGGTAAAATATATTTTTTATAAAAGATATACAAAAGATATTGAAATTGTGGCTTATACATTACGGGGGTTATTTTTGTATCGATTAGGGATCAGAAAGTTAACATTTTGAATACTTTAACTCAAAGAATCAATCAATAAATGTAAACGCTAAAAGTTTAAAAGCTTTTCGAAATTTTAACAATGTAGGGCTTTCTGTATGAAACGATTGAAATAAAAATTGTTTACTTTGAAATGTTTGGTCTTAATTTACTCGTATTAATATAATATTAAAAATTTGCTAATTATTAATAATTATTCTTTTTCTTAATTAAAATTTTTTAATTGCATGGGTAACAATCTGAAAATTTCTTAACTTTGAACGAATTTAAAATCGTGTTATCAAATAAATTATTGTTCAGTTTTTAACACTCAAAGTACAGATCCATTAAAAAAATTATATTATCATTTATTTAAGTCTTCAAGATCTAAGATGAAAAATTTTTAAGGCAAAAATTTTTGAATTACGCATTGTAATCTGAATGATATCATAATTAAAAAAGATATCAGTAAAACTAATTATTTTAAAAACCGTAAAATTTGTAAAATTTTAAAATTTTTCGTCGAGAACTAAATTCCTGGTGATTTCTCGGTTTTTTTCGGTATCAGAAAATTTCTGGTCATTTCCTGATTTTCCTGGTTTCCCGGTTCAACGGCCATCCTGGAATAGTTTTATAACGTTTTATTATTTTATGTTAATAGTGCTAAAAATTGATAGACTCATAGTCGCAGAGAAAATAATGATTGTCAATTCTTAATAATAAAGGAATTTGTAAACAAATTAATTACATAATAATGTAAGTAATAAAAAAAATAACTAAATAATTGACTAATCTGAACAACTTGAAAATTGTTTTGTAAGATGAACTCTCTTCTATACCACCACAGAGGTTGAGTGTATTTTACCAATCAAGCAATTAGTCAATTATTTAATTATATTTTTTATCACTTAAATTATTATGTGAACTATATAAACTAAATTTTTTTTAGATATGCAAAACAAACTGTTTTGAAAAACCTTTTTTGGCTACAAATAGCTCGAAATAGCAAAAAAATTATGTTCCTTTTTGAAGAGTGATAACTCTTGATCTATGAAGATTAGAAGATTATATATTTTTTCAGATTTACGCACAATTTCCTGCCCTATAACTTTTTCTATTGCAGCACATGCTTAGCGAAGTATTTTTAAAAAACTGAACACGAGTAATTTAACCTGAAAATAGGAAAAAAGTATTCAACTTTGCGAGGCCATCACTTATGACCAACTGGTGCTAGGTCATTGCATTTTTTTAGAACTACTCGAAATGGCGTCTACTTTCATTAAAGTGTTGAACATTTTTTGTAAAATTAACAGGTTTCACAGTACGGGTACAAATTTCAGAAATGCGTTTTTTCGTCTCATTCTTTAAAAAGTCTGGGTTCTTTAGAGAACCATAACTCGGTACCTATTGAAGATAAGGATTTTTTCTGCTCTTTAGCAAACCGTTAAAAAAAATCGCGTCAACTACTTAATACGATAAAAAGACATTTTTTCGTATAAGATCTATGGTGATTTCGATTGTTACGATACGTTTGTTTTCCTACTTAAATTTTTAAGGGATATTAAAGCAGCACTTCGAATTAGTCAACCTCTTTTCTTGCTTAGATATAATTCCTAAATTTATTGTAAATTTATTTTCGAGAATGATCGTATGATAAAAAATATTTAGTGATTTCGGTTACTATCAAATGTTTATTTCCTTTCTGAAATATCTAAGGGATTTTAAAATCACCCTTAAAATATATTTAGCGACTTACACAGCTATTATATGTTCCTCATGTTTATTGTAAAATAATATTACGATATCAATAGTATTCCTTGTTTTAATCTTTAAGGGATCCTAAAAAAATCTTTAACATAAATTTAAGGACTTTATACTATAGAGGATGCTTCTTACATTTGTTTTAAAGTGCTTTCCTACCTTAATAGTAAAAAAATCTCTCACAATTTTGTTACTAATGAAATGTCGACTTTTTTGCTTTAATCTTTATGGGATATTAAAGCAACTTCTGAAGGTAAATTAAACTACTTTTTCTGCTTCCCCTAATTGATAAATCAAAATTTCGTAAAAAATATCTCTTAGCCTCTTTTGAAACAGGCATATTGGAATGGGCGTGCAAGAACGGGTTGCAGTTAGTGCAAGGAAAAACTTCAAGACTTGTTTTGTAAAATGAAGTCACACTATTTTATGGTAAACGGTGTTTATGAGTTTATTATAAAAACATGATTCCCTTTCAAATTTACGTGCTTGTAATCGCTGGATAATGAATCGAACAGATTTCTATTGCAGACAAAATTGTGTACAAAACTTGGAAAGATTTACACATTCGCACAATGCGAAATGGTTTATTAGTAAGTATATTGTATCATTACTATCTACATTTGCAGAATTAATGTTAGGACATTATATTTTTAACATATTTTTATGTGTATATATGGTTCTGGATAAATATCTTTGATATTGGTGAGCGTGTGCCTAATGGAGTTTCCCTGGTTTCTTCCGGGCTCATTATCTGGATATTTCCGCTAATCATGTTCATTTTTACGCGTTTTTGTTGGCCATTTTTCATTGTATATAGTCCACGAAGTGTAGAGTGCGGAATATCGACTACTGCAAAGATGTCTCCATTGGACGTTGATAATACACTTTGTTCTTCGTTTGGCATAGACACAAGTGACTGATGGCCACCTCTCACTTTAATTGCATTATTTTGAGGAAAAGTGTATCTCCGAATTTCGAAGAGACGGTTTGGATTAATTTCGGGAATGAACCGAACAAATTTAAGTTGTTCAGGTGTATATCCAAGTATGATTAAAGAAGAATTCTTGACGAGACGTGACCTGTACCTGCCACGAAGAGAGCTTTCTGGCATGGCAGGAGAATACCTAGGACTGGCCCGAGGAGTGTTTTCTAGCATGGCAGGAGAATACCTAGGACTGGCACGAGGAGAGCATTTTGGTATGGCAGGAGAATACCTGGGACCTGCACGAAGAGAGCTTTCTGTTATGGCAGGAGAATACCCAGGACTGGCCCGAGGAACGCTTTCTGGGAATGCAGGAGAATACCCAGGACTGGCCCGAGGAACGCTTTCTCGGAATGCAGGAGAATACCTGGGACTGGCAAGATGAGAGCTTTCTGGCATGGCAGGAGAATGCCTGGGACTAGCATGATGAGAGTTTTCTGACCTGGCAAGAGAATACCTGGGCCGGGTAAGTAAAGAGTTTCGAGGGTCAGCAGCAGGAATAGGCCTTGAAGGAGAATTAAGCCTGTCAGGAGAATCAGAAGTTCGAGAAGGAGGTGCACACGGAATAGGTTCGCCATTAGGTAAACAGTCAAACTGTAAACTAAGCTCTGCAAAAGAAACATGTAATTAAAGTTTCCTTGTGTTATGGAATTAAAATAGAAGTAAAATTACGGCTTTTTTACGTTGAGTAAACTTTCATAACTTCCATAACATAACTATGAAATGTGTGCATTCAAACACCCAAATTGCAGCAGATGCCAGTTTTATAACTTAATTTGTTAATACCAATTAGAGAAATGAAGGAATTTGATCTATAATAGAAATTTTCGTTTATCGAGAATATGTTTAATAATTCTATTTATTTCTTTGTGGCAAAAATACCGACAAAGAAAATTATCCTGATATGAAAACTCAATTACTTCAGTAGAAAATTATTTTTTAACTTTGAATATTTTTTGAAAATTGATGTATTTTGTTACAAATTTGCGTATAGTTTGCGTAGTTTGCAATTAATTTTTTAGTTTTTTTTAATGTAAAATATTGACTGATTATTTTTTGCCGTTTCGTTGAGAGCTATCCCTTTCCCAGCTTTATGATTTGCTTACAAAAATGGTCAAAATCATTTTCTTTGAAAATTTTGGGATCAAAAAGCCTTTTCTATTCAAATGTTTTCAAATACTGTGCATTACCGTAGCGACCTTACTCTTCAATCAAAATTATATTAAATTAGGTTAATAAAAAAAGTTTTGCTATAAACATTTATTTTGAAAATCTATTAATTAATCTTTAATAAAATCTATTAATGTTATAGGTCAATTGATTCGTTTTGAACCAAGGAACTTTTCATATTCTTGCATCAACTCGGAAATAAGGTAATGAAAAATGTTTTACTATAAAAAACCGACTTTTAAAATATTATAAAGTGCTTATAAAAATTAAATTAATATTTTTCGAAATCCTTTGGTCAGTTTAAAGATATTATTCATAAAAAGAGGCTCTTCAAATTTTAATAATTTATCCGCCACCGTTATCAAGTTCTCTTATTCACAAAAAAGTGGGACATACATACATCTGGCACACCCACATGAACACAAACACACAGATATCCGAATAATTGCTTAAAACATTGTACAATGTTTGGAAAATTTTACCATCATAAAGCGTCCTCTATGAGAAAGCAAAATTGATTAAAAAATATTGATATATTATTATATTTACCAGTAGAGTTGAAAATTACTGCTAAGGATAAGACAAGCATATGAACTATCTTCATATTTTCTAATGCTAGGAAACACTGAAAAATAGACATAAAAAGAACTGGATGAACACTGTATCTGCTAAATACTTCTGCGTTTCTTTACGATGCATAGCATATGTATCGTATAATCGTTATCTGCAGATTTCAGGGTACAAGTTTATCCTTATCAGATATTTACATATCATGAGAGCCAACAGACGGATAATTCTCCGCATAGTGCCCTCAAACGATTAAAACTAATGGCTGATATTCTTAACAATATTAGAAATAACAGCAGTTAAATGTAAAAAGAAACAAAAGCATATAAATTTAAAAACAGGTTAAACAACCACAGCAATATTCCACTGGGAGCAACTGCTATCTAAGAAAATAAAATTGGATCCCAGTGAAACCGCGACATATCACACCTATGGCTGTTGGAAACTTCCACTACACGTATTGAAAGTTTATTTCCGAAACGAAAGGTAACGCTACAATACAAAATGTTGTATTTTTCAAATGCTGGCATTGGTATGGTACCACGTGTGTATTAAAATTTTACCATACAATTTTAGTAGTCAGTAACTCGTAATTTATGGAATTGAAGGTAGCTATGGAAGTTAAGAAATTCGCGAAATTAAAGCAATTCACCAAATTCAATGAATTCATGAAATTATAGGAATTTACGAATTCATTGAATTTTGTGAATTACTTTAATTCCGCGAATTCCTTAAAGTCCATTATTTCCTTGAATTCCATGAATTTCATAAATTCTTTGAATTCAATGAAATTCTTAAATTCGATGAATTTCTTGAATTCGATGAATTCCTTGAATGCCATGAATTCCTTGAATTCCATGAATTGATTGAATTCCTTAAATTCAATGAATTCCTTAAATTCCATGAATT
>JAAAKG020156094.1:0-30291 GCA_010014905.2 Druon quercuslanigerum | reverse complement strand
TTTCTCGTTGGGTTGCCCTTTTTATAGTTTGACTCGGGCTCTCCCTTCTCGACATTACGCAATGTTTGTCGAAGAGGTAGCGACCGGAGTTTGCGCTCTAAAGTTTCTCCTAAAGGGATGCTGCATTTAAGCAAGATCACACAGGAGATACAATTTTTGCCAACTTTCAGGCAACCCCTTGTAACTCGAGGGTTACAATATATATATATATATATACATATATATATATATATATATATATATATATAATGCATATATAAATTTTGTTATAAGGACAACCGCAGAGTTTCAGCCATAACCACGTCTCACTACCGTGAGATAGGTAGTCACAGTCTGTGACGGAATCAATACGACGATCCGGCAAAAGTCTAGTGCACCATGACGTCACGGAGCGACCCAAGGACGACCGCCTTTTGAATTTTCCCCGCAAGTGCTTTAGCTTATTGTTCACACGCAGGGATGCTTTTCAGGCAAATAATCAGTGAAAGCTTGGTACCTCGGAAAGCACAGGTGATAACGACGATTAATTTAACAGAATATTCCAAGTACAATAATTGCTATGATGTTTTTGTCAGCTGGTGCAGCAAATTCGATAACGAACATGGTTCGCCTCTCGAAGTCAAGGAGAACTATGTCAGGCCTCGAGTGTGCAACAGAAACAATTGTCGAGAATATAAAGTTCCAGGATATGAAACACTTCTCATTCTCGACAATTGCCACTACTTCCCTAGGAGCGTTTAGCGGAGCGATATTGAGGTTAATGTCTTAAGAGTGACATAGATGGTAATAAAGCACTTCTAGTGCAGCATTGTGCCTTTGTATGAGGGTCGTTCCCGCATGAGCTAGACAACTAGATAGTATGTGTGGTAGATGCTCGGGGTGGGTATAGCACGCCCTGCACCCATCATCGGGAATGTCTTGGCTCAAAATTTGGCGACGGTTATGTTCAGGTGGCAATGAGACCATCTTAACATGCCAAAATGAAACTCCTTGTGCCCGACTTCAATCCGGGTGATTTAAGGAAAGCAAAAGTTATCTCATACGACATTGACTGATCCTCCACAGTTCTGTGGAAAATTCTGTGCATCCTCTAATCGAGGAGCTGTTGCCGGAAGCTTTTCTCCTCTGCTTTCTGAATCCGGGCTTTTAGGAGTGAATACTTGAGATAGAGAAGATTTGATGCATTCTGCACACTTCTGATCCTGAAGTTAAGTCCAAATATTTCAGCAGCCTTCTCCGCTGCTTTGTACAGAAACGCTCATTTGCCCACTTCTTTATGCTTCCTGACCATTCTAAACATAGGATCTCTTCCATTTGCGACTCTATGTGCTATTTCTAAAATAATCCTGTGGTGAAGATATTCAATATTTAATATTCCGCGACCACCTTGACGGCGTAAGATATAGATTCGCAGAACAGAACACTTAAGATGCATGCGTTCGTTTATTTGCATAACCTTTCATGTCCCGATATCAAGGGATCTGAGCTCGTTCTTCGTCCATGAAACCACTCTAAATGACTATCATGACGGCAAGCATGTTCGTTGCAGATACTTTGTTCCTCGCCAACAGTTCGGAAGACCAAATCTGCCAGATGAGCCATTTATATCTGCTTCAGAGAGCATCTTTTATAGATGTCACATCCTGAATGCGGCTCTGTGGCACGTTCCGGTACGTATAAGTCTCTCCATCGCAAATGTGTTTCAAAGCGTTTCTATCGACGAGCTCAGGGTCTTCACAGATGCCATTAGGTTTTCCTTGCTTCAAATAAACCTTGGTGCTTTCGATTTGAAGGTTTGCCGCAAAGGTACCCCTGGGATTGGATAAGTGCTAGAGATAGTGGAAATAATGTGAGGCAAAAGAGGAGTGGGCTCATTGAGTCGCCCTGAAAGACACCTCTTTGGAAAGTGACCTTGTGAGTTATCACACAATTTATTTCAGATGAGATAGTAAATCTGGTTTTTCAAAGTGGCATCAATCTCTCTATGCACCTTACGATTTTCGGATGGACCTTTAAACTTTCCAAAATACCGATGATAAGTTTATATAAGGTCAAATCGAAAGCTTTCCGATAATCGATCCAGGCCATCGATAGGTCATGCTGGTAGGATGCTGCATCTTTGCTGATACATCTATCGATAAGCAGGTTCTCCTTACATACTGCTACGCCTTGCTTTGGGCCGCGTTGTTCATACATTTCTTGCCACACAGGCCGGATTGTCAGAACAATTCTATCAATTAAGATAGCTGTGAATATCTGATACAGTGTGTTTAGACAAGCGATTAGCCTGTAATTCTTTGGGTCAGCTAAGTTGTCTATTTTCGGTAGAAGTACTGCGTGCCCTTTCACCAACCACTCCGAAATTGGCTCTTCCATCTTCAAGTACGAGGTGAAAAGACGGGCAGATCGTGATGGGTTAAAGGAAGCTTCTACCATTAGATCATCTTGATACCATCTGGTCCTCGAGAGGATGTCGCTCCGTCGACCTAAAAGCCCCGAGATTCCGCCAATCCATTGCACTGACTCCATCTTCATTGGCTCCCCCAGATCTAGAGGGTCAGCATTGTTCGCCGACGCATTATCGGGAAAATTGCGTGTTCTATTGTTTTGAACTGCACGTACTACAAATATGTTTGATATTATTATTGTTGTTCCCACGAAAAGTTAGGGAAATGGGTTTATTCATCCTTGTAGAGCCCCGCATACGAGGATAAGGCTGCGCACTCTGAGAGGTCGCCCGGTATCTCAGTCACCGTTCTAGATACCTCAACCAGGTGCCATTCAGCTTTCGGCACGTTATTCACTCCTCTGCTTGGGAGTAAATTACTTCAGCACCACCCCTGGATAATTTTCCTCCACTGCCTATTCATTTTTTATAACCATATTCTGCAGAAACACTGGGTACAGGGACCCTTTATCCGGAACCCGAGGATGCGTTCGGTGGCTTTGTCATAGGCCCTTCGGTTTGATTCTTGAGAAATCAAAAAAGAAACCAAAGGGGAAGATTCACTGGCAAGCCTTGGGATAGTAGACTGCCAGGAGCGGGTATTAATCACAGACCATATCTCAAGTTCATAATGTGCTAAAAGGATCAATGATGACCCTCATTATATATATATATAAATTAACTGTCTGTTGCGTGATTTAAAAATTTTTTGCAAATAAATTTTGCTTATTAATATCAAGGTGTTAATTGATGTTTAATTTTTGTTGTACATGTGTATAGATGAATAAGGATATAAGAAATGTGTCGAAGCAATTGGAAAAAGAGTGATTGCAGAAATGCTCCACCAATATATAAGGATGTAGTGGTACGCTGGGTGGATCTCCTGAAAGAGGGTTTTTTGAAAGAAGAGTTTTAAGATCTGGTTTGAGAATATAATATACCCAGTAATTGTGCAATGGGGTGGCCTCAAAGTATTAACGCTAAAATATTAAAAAATCTTCTCCATGAGTCTGTTATAACAAGAGACAATCGGCATGTGTCCCAGCAGCAGAAAGTTATGTTATAATTGTCAACATGTTACTCACAGAAGTGCATATAAGCAAACTGAGTCTCATTGGAAATCTTAGCAATGTATGGAGACCGCTAATCGATCTTTAAATAGAAGAATCCATAACAAGAAAAACATTGAACTTGGGGAATTTGAATGCTTTGCTGAAAAGCATCTCATGAGAAACTGTGACTGACAAATGGCTTTTCCGTAAGAAATTATAGTATGACATTAGGACTGCGAATTTGCTCCAAAAATCCAGCGAAGAGCTAAAACCTTCGTCCAAAGCAAATACGTCAAGGAAAGCTTAGCAAACTTGAAGCCCCTACACCCCGCCCAAACAACGACCTGTTAGGCGCTATTCTTCGGCGGATAGGCACAAATGGAAAGGACCAACAAACCTCAACAAGGGTACCGAAAGCAACTCAGAAGCCAGAACCAGGGTCGAGCTCAGGGCCAAGGGCTGAGCCTTTGGAGGAGGTAAAACTAACCAAAGTAAATGCCGTTGGTGGTAGTCTCAAAGAGTTTAAAGCATAATGGGAAACAATGGTGCAAATCTTACAATTTTAAATATATTGAGAGATCTGGTCTTACAGCGACATTAAGTCCATTTCTGGACAGTTGGATATGTTATTAGGGAATAATGTAATTAAAAAATGCCAGTTTTAACAACGTTCTATTTCCTACCTGTTGGGACACTAATACGAGTATACTTGTTTACCTTTCGGGTTGAATGCTGTCCCATAAGTCTTTACAAAAATAATAAGGTCAGTTTTATGGCGTTTAAAAGTGAATGGCTTATTTCCGGTTACACATTTATCAGACATGCTTTAAATAGGTAGTGATGCTAAAAAATAAATCGATAATATAACTACAACATTTTCTTTTGTTCAAAAATATGGTTTTATTATAAACAAATAATAAAGTCAGCTAATACAGAATTTCAGAATTATTAGAAAAGACTGATGTCCAACTTAAGGAAGATTTAGAATGTTCAAAACAAATATTTTCACAGTTTATATGTAGTTCAAATCAGAGTCTAATATTTCGTTAATTGATATTTTCAGATTCTTCTAATTCAGGCTGTGTTGCACGTTATTTGGAGAAGGAATTTAATGGTTTTGGAAATAAAAATGATCAGGAAAATTACATTTATTATTTAGAATTGTTACCAGAATTTCTGTTTCTGACATGTTTTAAAAACACTATCGAGGCTGTTATATTTTTTTAAGAATTGACAATAAAACGACAATTAGTTAACTCACTCGCATTGTATGGATTTTTTCTTCATGTATTATTTCGAAAGGAAAGTTTGCAGCTGATTTCGAATCAGAAACTGAGTAACAATGTTCATGCGAAGCTTTTCAGAATATAATTTATTTATTTGAGTATCTCATATCGCCTTATTTGTGAAAAGAGCTAATGCGAAATGCAAATAATATATTTTATTTGAAGAAAGATCTAAGATTATTTGCAGTGGCTGCTTTCACAGTACATTAGCCACCATATTTCTTTCACGCCTTAGTTCTCTTTTCTTTGATTTAGAAAATATGAAAGAAAATCGAAAGTTAGGGGTCTCATGGTATCATTCTTGTTTCTCAATGTTCTGAACAGCTATTGTGTCCACAGAGCATGTCAATGATTAACCACGAACCAATTATTTCTAAAACCTGTATAATTCTATTACCTTATTACTATTACTATATATCTTATATATACCTTATATCCCACCTTATATCTACCTTATATCTATTACTGCCTTAGCTATTCCTAATGGCAGTTTGTTATTAGGAACGCTTTAACTTCAAGAGGTATGCAGGCAGACACGATCGATATTACAATTGCAGCGATCAGTAACCCATCACTGTGACAATGCCAAGCCTCAATCAATCAGGAGGCGCTGACAATTCTGTAAAATTCAGAATGTCAGAATTCAGAATCTTTGAGTCACCAATTTCGGATATCCTTCAGTTTTTGGCGAAAGTATTTAATAAAAGGGCCTTATATGGTTCAATAAATTCTACAAGGTTAGCTATAGCCCTCACTCTAGGCTTTGAAATTGGACAAGATTTAAGGGTTCAGATGTTTTCTAAAGGCACATCCAGTTTAAGATCACATCATCCCAAGCACATCTTAACTTGAAACCCAAAAATGGTATTACATATTTTAAGAAAACGTTATCCAAACGACCAAATTTCCTTTGAAAATATATCACGAAAATTACTTGTTTTACTTGCTTTGGTAACGGGCCAAAGGGTGCAAGCATTATCCCTCTTCGATTTAAGAAACGTGCGAAATATAGAGGAAAATATTTCAAATGAAATTTCTACAAAAATTAAAAACATCAGAAAATAATGGCATAGGACGAGTACTTCTGATACCCTTTTAAAGTGACGAAACCTTATGTCCTGCATAAGTTATAATGAATTATACCCAGAGAACATACATCCACGAGGAGGGACTCAAAACTTATTTATATCATTTTAAAGGCCTCATAAAGCAGTTGCTATACACATATTTTGTTAATTGATCAAATTCACCTTAGAGAAAAGCGGAGTAGAGATATAGGAGTTTTCTGCTTATAGCACAAGACACGTATCTACTTCAACAGCGAAGCGTACTGTTGTATGCGTTGAAATTATTAAATTGACCGCTGGATAGACTAAGCAGTCCGAAACCTTCGCGAAAATTTATAACTTAGATATTGTAAAGAATCAATTTACATTCACTAACTACATTTTGCATTTGGGAGAAAAATATTGTGTTCAGTTGTACTTTAGTAAAATATCACTGCCATTACTATATCTTTAAACATATATCAGTCATCTCGAGGAAGAGGCGCGAAATACAATTCAACAATTAAACGAACTTACCTGTAAGATCAGCCCCACCTAGCCTTGTATTTTAAATTTATGAACCTCAGTTAAGTTACGGCATTAAATTAAAGGAATGAGAGGTAATAAGATGCAAAATTGTTCTAAAGATTTGAAAGTATTGCACCATCGACAGATCGACACAATTCCGATAGAATTAACTGAACAGTAAGTTTCTTTTATTGTTGATATCTTATGAAATATTAACATTATTTCTATTGTACAAGCTTAAAATTTATGAAAAATAATTATCTTAATAATACTTTGAGAAATTAAATTTTTTCCTACTGTCATATTTATCGGATCAGTAATTTAAAAGAGAACGTTAAATTAAATTCAATCATGGCTTTTTTTAGAAGAAACGTTCCCTACAGCTTCACTCTTTTTAATTTTTTAAGCAACTCAATAGTCTTCAAGTACGGTTAAATAAAAAAAAATGTTTATTGTTTTTTAGATTTTAGAATTTGAAACAGTAGAGTTGTAGACAATGTCTTCTCTGAAAACCCAAGACATAATTTATACAAATTCAATCATTTTCTTAAAATTGGTAACGCATTATAGGAAGAAAAAATTCAGTTGCAAAAAACATTATTAAAATAAATGTTTTTCGAATATTTTAAATGGTTTGTTTCACAAATATTATTTAAGTTTTAAATCAATCTATTATAAATATTAGTTAGGCTTTACTATCTTAAGGTAGTTGCCATGCTAAAAATAAGGCCCCTAGAAAAAAATTTGTCGGATTTAAAAAATTAAAATTATATTAATAGGCATGTTTTATGAATATAAAATATTATTTTTATAAAAGCTGACAACTTAACAAAAATATATAGTTTTACAATATTTTTTGTAATTAATTTTCTTTGCAGGGTCATATATTACAATTTGTTATAAATTGTTGAATTGTTTCTTTCAGATTTTAAAATTTTGTCATTAAAAATAATATTCTTGGTTTAAAATGACATTATTAGTTATAATATTTTGATTTCTAAAATCACAAGAAAGTTATATATCAGAAATCTGATTTTTGACACGACAACTAGTTTAAGCTAATTTTTCAAACTCTTTTAACTTTCTATTATGAAAAAATGTGCAATTAGCTAAGTAAAATTAGGAAGAACTCAACTTCAAGTCTACATATTCAGAATTAAAAAATTAGAAGACTGGATTTTGAACCGGCCTAACATGAAACAATGCCACTATTAAATAAACCTTATGTACATAATTTTGTATATTTATTAATTGAGTTTAAGAGTATTAACATAAAAATTTCAGAAAATACATTCTCTAGAGAAGAATGCAATTCCAATATCGTTTCGTAAAACATTAAACTTTCTGATTTCCTTTTGCTTTCCCAAATTAAATCTATTAATTAAAGAAAATTGCTTGTGTTAGTCCAAGTTTCTTCAAGTCTTAATTTTTCTATGTCGCTATTGTTTCAATTGCTTTTACTAAAAATTTGAAATCTCATATACTCAATTTGATTTTCATGCTTAATGTAGAATCTTATAATAATCTCCATCTTCTTTATTTTATTTATTTTGATACTACAATAAGTTTAATGAATTCATCCCCAGAATTTTCTCTTTATTTCGAATCCCCAATTCAAGATGAACTAAATTTTTATGGCTGACAAATTAATCGCACATGTCTGGTTCTAGTTCCCCTAAGGAGGTCCCTGGAGAACGTATGCAGGCCGCTCAGCACGCGGCCGAGCACTGCAAGTCGTGCTTTTTGTTGAACGTGCCAAAACATGCGGAGCTTTCCTGGACACTGTAACGGCCGCTTTTTCTGGGCTGTAGGATTGGTCCACCTTGGAGGCTGCGCGGCCAGAACAGTATGATATTGGTCGGCAGGGCAGAAGACAAACGAAGCCTAGTGTTCTGCGATTGGCGAGGGGCGGAGCCAACTAAAGCACCCGCGAAACTTCTCTCCTCACCCTCGATTCGAGCCGACTCCTCTTCTTCCAACCCGACCGCAACAACCCCTTCAAACCCCTTCTAGTCTGTCGCAAGCTCTCACAGCGCTGAAACCCTCCTTATTTAGGTCACAATCCCGTTACGGAAAAACGATTCTTGGTACCGGATGCACTTCCGCCTATGAGAGCTTGCGCCCAACCAAAAGCATGGCTATCAAATTTGGAGGATGAAATTTAAAAAATGAAAAATAAGGAACTCTAAATTAAACCAAACGTAAAAATGTGGTCTAAACTTGGTTCGAAGACTTTGAATTTGGGAAATGCATATCGAATTTCCTGGAAGCAGAATATATTCTAGGGCATCTAATATTCAAATATGCAGTAATAATCTCGTATTTTAAGACATATTCAAAAAATATTTTCTCTTTATAATTAAGAAAGAAACAAATTTTATTAAAGTATACGATTTCAATGGTTGATAATATTTTGACGAAAAAGTAAGCCGTTGATTGTCAAAAATGACAATTATTGAGTTTGTTTATAGAAACAATAAAAATCGTCCAATAATTATTGTAAATCATGTACTTCCATTTTGGCGAGTTTGTTTACTTGCACGATGCGGGCAAGTGTTACGACTAGGGATGCTTAATAATAATAAATTATGAATTAATAATATTTTTCATACATCTAAACAAAAACTTTGTAACTGAGTAATATTAATTTAAATACAGAATTTCTCAAAATCATATACTGATTAGAAGTATCTAGTTAAAACGTCTGAAGTTTTGGCACTTTTATCATAGGCACCAGAAAATGGTAAAATCGCCCACATTGTCCTTTTTTGGGCTGGATTGTTTCCCGCAGACTCTTTTTATCTGATCGTCGTTCTTATATTTGCGAGCTTCGTCAGATGTGCAGAGAACAACATAGTTGATCGGCTCTCTTTGTAATAACCGTCCGAGCTTCCTCAGACATCTACTAGCGTCCATATCAGCTATACTGGAAAATTATCTTGGAGGTTGACTTAGGGCAACGAAGTTTTTAATAAATATATAATCAGCTTCGTGAACTAGCAGAACAAGCTTTTCTCACGACTCTCCCTTGGGCGAGATTGCAACGAGTTCGGATTAAGGGGAAAGGAAATGGATATACTTAGGGGTAATCAAACCCATAAATAATGCAAAAGAAAGGCATGCAAACCATATATTCCGCCATGACCCATCCCATACACACATCGCATACTCACTAATTCAGCATATTCTTTGCAAATTATACCAATAAATTATAAAATAGATACTTGTTTAGTAAACCGCGTTTAGTAATTCACGCTGGAGATTATTTAATATAGGAAACGATAGTTTCACTGTATCGTTATAATTCAATACAACCTTTTTCAGTTCATTGCCGCCCTATTGAACACAATCCAGAAACAAAGAATATGCTGTCAGCAACCGCAGTGAAGTTGTTATCTGCGAACTTTTTTTGGTCACGGTCAATTATATTTCTGTTAACATTCAGAAATTTCAAGAAACTGTTTGTAACTTTCGGATACAGTTTTTGCATGATATTAAAGATTTAGTAAATTTGCTATAAAAATCTCCAACTTTCGTTCATACCAATTAAATTTTGTAAATTTTAGTTACTTTAGTATCCTCAATGTGTCGTAATTTTTTAAACATTTCGGACATTACAGAAAATCCTGTAACATCTATCGAATAATACTTTAGCTCCCTAAACAAAAGCAAATAAATTAATCTAAATTATATTGTCTTAGTTGCAAACTTGATCAAATAAAAAATTTATTAAATTTAAGAATTCTAGCTTTAGCCAACATATTTAGAAAATAAGTTTATTCATTTCAAACAAAGCACTTGTTTAGATTTTCTTTATTTTGCAATACCTTAAAACATCTGTTTTAATTTTTCTATTTCTTTCTCTAACTAAAGTAGATTACACGAATTAACGAATCCGAATTAAATATTATTAAGTATAATTGCAAGTATAATAGTAGTTTATTGACAAAAAACAAGATTAAAAACCAAAAATTATGTGAATGTCATTATTTCAATAAAAATACCTTCTTGCCTGCAAGTTCGAAATTTTTTTAGTTTGAATATTATAAAAATCATTACTTCTGTCAGTATAATAATTAATAAAATGATAAACAATAATAAATTATAATGTTGCTACATTGATGTCTTTGACATTCGTTCCCATGCATGCCCAATATTTAATTAGAAATACTTTTAATTAGTTGATAGAAATATTATTTTTTTATTTTATTTAATTGACAGATTAATAAAGTTGTATTTGTTGCTCAGCAGCATAAAACAGTTTTCCTCTTTTTTATTACACATTTTTTTTATTAAAAGGTAGTTTCGATGCACTGCTTACTCGTGCTCAACCCAACCCAGGTCGACCGCTACGTGACCTCTGAATTTTTACACCGGCACGTCCCCAAGTTTCGCGGTCTCTCTCGGTTACTTGAGTATGTAGAGCTGCAGCTAGAATCGAGATTCGCAAACTTTGCCCTTAATTATTAATTATCAGGTATTAGCCAAGACAGTATAGCATGACTAAACCACGGTAAGTATATTTAACGGCTCCTCTGTTTTACGAAATACCTCATTGCTCTTGTTCTGCAGATACAAAACTTTTATCGTTCCAGACTTGCCGAGTTTCAATGAGGCTAAAAGTAAAATTAGATTTTCCAGATTCAGAAACAAATCAGCTGAAACGATGAACATTAATATGGAATTTAATTGGACTGCAAGAAAAAAAGACAAAATCAAAATATAACTAGTTTCCGGTCCATATGTATCACGTGCTAAAATGTAACATTAATGACACATAAAAAAAATGATCCTAAAACTTTTTTCAAATGTTCATGTGATTAGTCTCAATATTCTCGACAAGGTGAAAAATAAATAGTGTGAAACATTATATTTAAAAAAAAAGTATTTTTGTATCATATTTTTACTACTTTATTTATATACACGAATTTGTTGTATTAAATTGAAGAAAAGAGAAAAACTGGAAATGCGAATCTATAGTGAGCAAAAGTTTGAAAAAATTCGCTAAAAAATTTGGTCATGAAAAGCTTTTAAAGTGAATGTAAAATGAGGAAACTAGAAGCTTACAGCCTGAGTGCCTTTGGTACTTTTTTCAAAAAGGCAACGTTCTTTATTGCAATATGCAGAGAAAGCCAAGTAAAGAGCGCAATTTAACGCTAGAACTCTATTCTCCCCCAACGCAGCCAAGCTTGGCAGGGAAATTGGAATTTCGTGTTTGCAAATTTTACTCAAGTAATTATAATCTTAGACATGTTAATAAAAATACAAATAAATATTCAGATATTGCAAAACACTATTCTGTTATCTTAAAAGATTTAAAATTTAAATTTAATAAATTGCTTATCTTTAATTTAAAAAAATGCAAATTTATATTAGTTGAAATGGCTGCTGAAATATAACATATTCTAAACATGTATCCTCCTTCTTCTTTCTTTTTTTCAAATTAAAAAATGCATGGACGTTAAAAAAGCTAGAGAAGTATGCCAGGACAGAAAAGTGTGGCGGAAAATAGTTAACAAGAAGAGTGTCAGTAGAGTGAATGACGCCTGAAACAAAAGACCTGGGATACTAATGGACCCAAGTGTGGAACCTCAGATGATGACTTTGTGAGGATCTTCACTTGGAGTGATTTCTAGAGAGATTGACCAGCCACCTGGGTCGGAGCAGTGTTGCGGAATGAACGTGTTATTTAAATAAAAAACACGAGAATTTTAGATCAATCTAAAATTTTTATAACCCCTTCCTCACACTTCTCCCCTCTCCGCCGAGTGAGTCACGTCTACCCCGAAAGGGAAACGGCTTAATGGTGTAATGGTGTAATAAACTAATCATCCAAGAAATTAAAGTAAATTCGATAATCTACTAAATGGTTTAGCATCGGATATTTAAAGTTTTGTTTTGGTTTTTCTAGTAAATAGCTGCGAAATTTAGTACGTGAATAAAAATTCATTCTTTAACGAAAGGTTTGATTTTTCGAGTAAATAGCTGGGAAATTTAGTACGCGAATAAAAAATCATTCTCTGACGAAAGGTGTAGCTCGGCACTGCTAACCTTAAACGTTTTTTCTTATTTTCAAGGCAGTAGTTAACTGTAGAGCAGCGTGAAGCAGCAGCTGCAGTTGCCCCCTCAGCTTTAAGTGTTATTCAGGAAGACTCAAGCTAATTTAACTATATACCTACCCCGTGGTGTACGATTTCATACATCCCTAATTAGACTAGGTTAGTTAAGCACTTTACCCCAGGAACCTACCTAAGATCCACTTTGAACGTACGGCGCTAGTACTTAACCGCGTGGGATGCTGCATTGCCAAATACGTTTCCGGTTGTAATTCTGACTTGCTCAACAATTAACACCCGCAGTCGTTTTACAAAATGATAGGATGATGTCGAATTAAAGGAATGTTCCCATTCACTTATACTAGCTTTTTCCCATTCCTAACGAATTTTCGATCGTTATTTTCAGGAATCCCGGTCGTGGACAACTAAGAAATTTCAAGATACATCATTTTATTCCATTCTTATACATAACTAATTAAAAACAGATGTGTCCTTTTCGATTCACAAAATATGTAGCAAAAAAGTTTTTAGAAACTTTTGTGTGAAACAAGAACTGGTTTTCTATAGAGGTTTTTGTGCCAAGAAGGAAAAGGTTGATAGAGCCTTTTTTTAAATTGAAAATTCCTTTTTTTTCTAATGAAAAACTTTAATTACGTGTGCGTTTTTATACATCAAATATGTAGTACAAAAATTCTTAAAAACTTTTGTGTCAAACTGAAACTGGCTATTGTATATAGGTTTATGTAGAAAGATTAGGCCTCTGAAAATCTTTGTACAAGACGATTTTCTTTTTTCACAAAAGTTCATAAAAAAATTGTGTACTACATATGTTACATATGTTAAGTTACCCATGACTCAACCAGTTTTGTTAAGTAAGAATTTTCAATAAACTTAGGGATTATAAAATCCTAATTGCTTCGCAAAAACCTTTACTGAAGATCCAGCTTTCTTCTTACCTAAAATATTTGAGCAAACTCATAGAAATAAATCCTGCAAAGAACTGGCGTTAAGTAAGTAGTTTAGGTTGAAGTTGGTTAAGGCTCAACATTACTTTTTTTTTAAAGTATTCCAAAACAACATAAAACTTTTTTTTATAATAAAATTATTTAAAATAAGTGCAAAATTAATAATTGAAGAAATAATTATTTTTAAATCTGCTATTAATAATTAATTTATGTTGCTAAAATTTCTTTTCTGTCGAAAAAATAATTAGGTTGGCTGTTAGAGCCTTAATGTAATTTCAAAATTAATAAACATTGGAAATATTGATTACTTTTCTAATTAAAACCATCTTCACTCATTGATAATTAATTTTGTATTGCCACATGAAATGGCATCGAAAAATTTTATTATTCTAAAGTGTATTTTTATGTCAAAAGAGCCTAACAATCAAGTATTTCGTAGGTATCATTTAAACTTTTTACACTTTCATACTATTGAGAAGGTATTAGTTTTATGAAATATTTAACTTAGTCGCTTTTAATTGCTTTAATTTATTGAAATAATACACTAGTCAGGGCAACTACAAATAAGAATGAGTGCCACAAAAGAAAAAAATATTAGAGTAATCATGGAAAATAAAATTTTTACTTTATTTTGCAATATCAAAGTCAGCAGTCCCGCACAGAGGTAGGAGAAGGAACTTTAGCACAATAGAATTCACAATCAATAAATTACAGCTGTCAATGATTTGATCCCTGATTTTAAAAGGATTTTGTATGAATTAGGTTGAAATAGAAAGACCGAGCGCGTAGAGCGAGGAAAATACATAATCAAGCGCGAATCGCGAGAACCACCAGACGCGCGCCGTAGGCGTGCTTACACTTGCCAGTGAAGCGAGTGGTAATTATTATTCATAATTAGTACTAACAATAATAATAACATATAATAACAAATAATAACAAATAATAACAACTATTTTTATATGTTTTACAAATATAAACAAATTTTTGATATGAAGAACGGAACACTTTCATAAAGATGTACTTTCATAAGATGTACATACTTTAGGATTACTCCAGACTATTCACTATTAGAGTTAATTTTTTTTAAAGCTAGAAAGAATTCAGATAAGGAAATATAATTGAATGCTTTTCATCTTTAATGCTCTGAATTTAAATACTTCATTATTTTTAAATATTTCGCAACTTTTCAGTAATTAAATTATGTTTTCCACCCGAAACTTAATTTCGCTAAAAAGTAGAGATAGGTGGTTTTAACTTTCCATGGTTGACTTTAAAACATTGAATACGAAGAATGCTTCTCTTCGTTGAAACTGTGAGTTTGCTCTAAATAAATAAATAGTTAATTTCGCAAGAACTTCTCAATAAAAGCCGAACATTTGGAAACAGGATATTGGATGAGAATTCGCAACACGCGCAGATCCAGGAGGATCAGTAATCCATTTCAGGGCTGACATGCCACGGGCTTTGCTTTGCTTTCTACCAAAGCCGGGAGCTAACGCTACTTTCATCCCTGTTCACGAGGGGACTAATAACGAGAGTGGTCTTCGCGCATGTGACGTTCGTAAATATCCTTACTCTACTCGACACACATTAAATGATACAGTAAAGAATGCGACTTTTCTTACTAAACATGAGAAGTAATATGCATTTTAATGGCAATTTTAAATTACATCTTCATACATATAGTGGCATAAATTTTCTGCAGACGTCCACCTACTACACCGAGATCATCACTATATGACAGGTAAATATCGTCATGCAGCTGATGAGAATTCCACAAAACCTAACCTGCATTATATTTCCGTATTCATTTACAAAAGTAAATTATAAGAATCTATTTCCATAGCAATGAGTCTCTTAGCTATGAAATATTTAGTGAAAACGAGAAATTATAAATAAAAGTGATGTAGACTTCCTCTGACCAGAAATAATAAATTCAGAGTATTCCGACATTAAAAAAGATTTCGTTTCGTGACTAAAATCCTTACACAATCCGTCAAGTTTTTTTCTGAGGTATAGCAAGCCTGAAAATACTTATTGTTTCCGAAAGAGTGGGAATTAGCCAGAGGAATTTAATTGAAAAGAATGGAGTAGAGCATGTCTACACGCGCATCGTAGGGGAGAGTATAGCTTATGAATTATTTATCAAGGATCATAATGGCCCGCGTTTTTAGTACAGCGGTGTTATTACCGCGGCATTTGTCGGCTCGTGATTCTAAGCGGAAGGTGAATATTGTAGCGGATCGTGTGACGTTCCATACTTATGGATTTTATGAATGCAGATTCAGATATGCACAGACCGTATCTCTAGTCCGACTAACTGCACGGATAACGAGCCGCCTGTTTATGCTATTGCATAGCGTTGGGAATGGATTCAACACGAACAACCTCAACGTGTCAAAGGAAGGTAATGGCAGCTGTCACATGCTTAAAGACCTCCTTTTCGCACACAATATGGGCCATTTCTTATTTAACCAAGAGTAGAGAATTTGATGTAGAACTTATCGTTAAGGTAAGAGTTAAGGTAAGAGTAATTGGGACATCTGTGGGATGTCACCAGTATGACAATGTCTTTTTATCCACTGAGATGGCTTTGTCATCCATAGCAAATTCATATAGCGTACATATCAGAAAGCTTAAAAATCTAGAAAACTCCATAAAATAATATTACACCCTAAAACATTGTCAAATGTTGTAGGAATGTATGGGCTACTCTAGAATATTTTTAAGAAATTATTGCACAATTCGAGAATAACCTCGGAGAAAAAAGCACAGTCTCCGATATTAGGGAAATATCTACCTAAAACAGGAGTTACTTTTACGTGAAAAGATTTATACAACAAATTAGGTATGGTTACTTTTGTTTCAACGCGAAAAAATTTAGCGTTACCCACTTGAAAATTACCCGTGAGATAATTTTATTTTTCTGAGCTGGATCATTTCAGTATATTCAGATTCATAAACAACATTCCAGAGCTGTCAGTAATTTTCTGAAATATTACATAATATTCGAATACTTTCCATGAATTCTAATTAATCTAAAAACTTAGTTCTCTGTCATACACCAGTGCAGAATATTCCACAATTATCGCTGAGAGTTGTCTAATGAAACCTGGTATAAATAGCTAATATAATAAAAGTAGAACTTAAGTCACTTTTCATCACAAAAAATAATTCCTCATAAACCAAATATGTTTCTGATGAACGTTAACTGGTTTCTTCGTGCCAGCAACACGAAAAGGAACCCAAAAATAATAATTTCTCAATCCTTCTTTCAGTTTGCTGCCTTTATTTTTCTTTCTCACAAAGGTTGAATTATTTCGGTATTCAGTGAAAATCTAATAACAGGAAAGTCCTCTTTTAACAGGTTGGTTTTCATAAATCAATGTTCGAGAAGCAGGTTTCTGCCATTGCCTTAGGCGGTCCAATTTTCGTTTGCAATTTTTCATCTTTTCCCTTTGTTAACTCGCTTCTTGTATGAAAGCAAAGCAATATTATTTTCACAAAAAAAAAATTGAAAAGCTTTAACTACCGGTTAGAATCCCGTATTACCGTTCGTACAGCGAATCCTCGGAATGCATGAGATTCAGGAAAATTATCGTTCGTGGTTTACTTCAAGGAAATAAAGCCACTCGCAATATCTCGGGCCAACCTCAGACAAAGTTGCATATGTACACAATTCCAGTTTAGACTTCTTAACTGTCTTGCGGCTTCATGCGCTCTACAAAAGCTATCCGCTTCTTCGAGCCAAGGATTTATTAAATTATGTATACTTTGTGTAATCTCTCCGCTTAAGTTGCTCGGGAATTGTAGTCATTCGGATAAATTTACCTGGTTATATGTATTGTTAGAAAATGTATGTACAAATAGCGCATGATACCCGAACTACGAAAATGTAAACAACATATTTCAGAGTGTGCAGTTGGGGCAAATAAGATAGTATGCTTCATTGTTTATTTGCAGAGATATGCGCTAGGATCTTATTAATTATAAATGCTATTCGAGAAATGTGCTGATAAGCACAGAGCATATTCGATTCTCAGTTCTTTTAAAGTACGTTATCATTATTTTCACATACACTTCACGTGAATCTCAGTTTGCAGCAAAACTCTAAACCTAACAGTTTTTGATATTATTGTCAAGATTGCGGTCACAACTTGTAACATTTATATCTCAGAACAACTAAATGCAACTTTCTGAATGCGGATCTGGTTTCTATTCATGCAGATTGTGAAAAGTAATGTAAACAAATAATATTATGGTAAAGCTTAGGAATATAAGCATGCCTGTGGTTAATATTTTTTTCTGCTTTTCATCATCAAGGTGTCTACTCAATGTATGATTTTAAATACAATGTAATTTCTCAGTTTGCTATTGGTTAATTCTTTATTCTTTTAGGTAAATTCAAACGATTTCAGAAAATTTGCATTATTTCGAACAAACATTGACGATTTCAAGAAATTTATAAACGTTATAGAAGATATACAAATATTCTGATTTTAAACAGGGATTTGCAAAGAGATATATAATAATAATCCAAAATCCAATAATAAATCCAAATCCATTTCAAATTATGCAGGCCACCTGATGACAAGTTTAGATTTAGCTTGCCTATGAAATAAATTTTTGTACGTAGAAAGTAAGAAGACACATATTTTTGAAATTAATTTAGCCACGCTTTCACAATTATAACAAATATTTTTGAATTTCCAAAGTACAATGTGTTTCTTAGAAAATTATGTTGCAAACCCGTGTCTTCTTCTTAGTTTCTAAAATTTTTCTCATTTCAGTGTAATCAGTTTTTCCCATTTTTCAAAAATCATAATAAATTAAAATGCAATAAAAAATGGTAACGCTATTTTAGATTTTCAGAAAAAATAAATTGTCGCAATCCCCCCTTTCGGCTGTAGTTGTTGAAAATAATAGGTATACTTAACAGAAATTTTCTGTTTGGTACTTTTTTTCTTCTTCAGAAGAAAAGAAAAATTCTGGATTTTTGTTAAAATAATTTTTTCCTTTCAAAAAACAAACAAATAATAAACTGAAAATTTATATACATGTGGTGCCAAAAGTCAGCAACAAAAATTTCATGGTATACACCTTTATTATATTCCCATACGTAAATTGCACGAGGAATGTAACATCACACCTATTCTTCAATATAAATAGGAAAATTTATGTTCAGAAGAATATATCAGTACCTTTTATTCCTTAAGCTTTTAGAAAAATAGATAGTATTTTCAGCAAATTTTGTATTTTTTCAATTCAAACTAACGTTACCATTTTATTTTATTTATTTTTCATTTCATCTGAAAGAGTGCAATAAGTCGATAATCTTAAACAAGAAACCTATTTTTCCTAAAACCCCTTATTTTAATTTGAAAAAATTTGTGTTACAAATTCGGCAAAACCATTAAACATTCAATTAATGTGTACTGTTATAAAAAATAACTTTGTAACTCACGATAATTTCATATTCCAAATTAAGAAAAAAACTTTCCTTATATAAACAATTTACCCTTTCTTAAACTTTATGAATCGCTTCTCATTGATCATTAAATTTAATTAAAGTTTCATTAATAGGCCAATCGATGCATCTCGGAGACGCGAACAATTACATATAGTATTCCCATTATTGAAAAAGTTTCCTCATAATCATAAATACGATAAAGAATATGTTTAGAAAAAATATAAATAGGAATTGCTGGATCATGAGTGCTCTTGAAAAGTTGTACGACATGTAATTCTAAACATCTTTCAGAATAATAAATCTTTGAGGAAATTTCCTGCCTCAAAGTCGAAAAAATAATTTTCAACTTAATAAAATATATGACAAAACTTTTAATTTACACATTACTACATTTAAGAGAAATTTCCTTATCACCAAATAAAATTCAGGTCTACTTCCCGCTTTTTCCGATTTCTCGATTAGGTAGACACCATGGTAAAGTTTATAGGACATGAGAAAAGTACAGCCGGAAAAATAAAAATTCGCATGATTTAATTTCATCCAGAAAGTAAATTTTTTTTGTTAATTTAGAAGTGTTTGTACAATAAATTCAATAACGTAATTATTCTATTCAGAGTTATGTTACTTTCTCGACTATTTTTGGGACAATATGTTTGGAACGGAAGAAACGAGTGCAATTCAACTGAAAAGGTGTTTTGATATCATAATTTAATTTTGGTAATTATGCTTGCGCATGCACATATTCTTTCCAATTATGTTAATGCTGGTATAAAGGCATTTTTATTTTCGTAGCAAGCGTATGTGGAAATGCTTGTCCACATGAGCGGAATAGGGGAACAAGAAAGCATGTATGTCGCTTTCATGATTCTTCAAAAATAGTCATATTGCATTGCTATTTTAAACCATTCGTTGAATTTTTGTTCAAATTGACTATATACAAATTTCAGAATTTCTGACTATTCTTCGACCAATTTTCTGTTTTTCCTGGGCATCACATATTTTACTTTCTGTTTTAAAGGCAACCTTATCCCTAGTTGATCAACAATGTTAAAGCAAACAAATTTTTATTCCTTAATGTAGATTTTAAAGACTTTTATTTAAAACATGCGTCTAATGGGTTCTTGATGCTACCTATTTTGCGAATGGTCAATTCCCATTTACTGATTGGTAAAAAAGACTATGGTGGGGGCACAATTTATTTTACTAAAAAAAAAAGTAATAATATTTTTCCGCAATTAGGGCCATAAGGCATTCAGGAATCATAGAGCGCATATGAAGTGCTAATATTGTTGTTATGCCTAACAACCAAGTCCCAAATACCCTTTCATAACCTTACTATAATATCACATTAAACCCCAGGAATAAATTTTAGCATTAAATTGGATTAAAATGCTGCAGCACGTTTATCTGAAGAAAGATAAAATTTATCTGACAAAAGATCAAATTGAACCAAAGAAAATATTTATTTGACATATAAGCTATGTCAAATGGCTGCCTCTAAAAGTTTAGTGAAAATTCAGCCAAGTTCAGTTTGTTGCTTTTTTTTAACAAACCTTTAGTTTCTGTCGACTCTGATGAATTCTTCAAAAATTGTATATAAACTCTATCAAGTATAAACTAACCAAAGTGCAGTCTATGTATTCTTTAAGTGTGAGTAAATGATTTTTCTGATAAAATCGTTTAAATAAAGTGGGACGATTTAAAAAATGAATACAGCAAGGATTTTCAAATTTATGGAGGAAATTTTGTCAGTGAACCTAGACGCAGCCGTTTGACATATCACATGTGTCAAATAAATATTTTCGTCAGATAACCGTGCTGCAACGTTTTAATCCAATTTAAAAATAAAATTTATTCCTGGGGTTTATTGGGATGTCATAAGTTCAAACGCACTCGACTCTCCTAATTCAGAAATTTTGCTCCATTATGGACGTTGACATTAAATCTTATATCTATGAGAAACTTTGGTCAAAACCGACAAAGCGCGGGTTACAAAGCTGTGCCAAAATAAAGAAAAATGGTAACGATCAAATGTTACTGCTCTAGCTGTATGAGGCACAAATGTTTTTTTTTCTTGTTAAACAGAGAGAAAAATCAAGCCTTGAAAGGATAAAGTTTCATGCGCTTGAAGCTTGTAACTTTTACATGCTTTCTAAGTATGAATTTCACTAGTTATATCGTTAAATCCATCCTTTAAAAGTTTGCGATGAGTTAAAGCTTTAAATACATGAATTTAACTGGACTTGGCGCTTCCCTAAAATTCCCTCCGGGTCCGATAAAATCTAAAATTCTCCTAAAACCAACAACAAATTTTTTGCATAAAGTATAATCCGCACCACGAATAGTACGTCTTTATAGCCTGACTTGTTTGCATGCTCGGCTATAAAGAGAGACATACTACTCTTGGTGCGCAATATATTATTAGTGACAGCAATAGGGTAGCTCTTATTATTTATTTTTAGAATTTATTAACTCCAGCCTCAGTTTATTTCTAAACCCCGAAAAAGAATATCAAAATTTGAGCGATATCGGTTAATATTTAGGTGACGCGCAAAAACCATGAAGTTCCCTATTGATTAAACGTAGGAAAAAGTTAGGTTGTTGTAAGTTTAAGATTCAGATGCGATAATATGCCATTAGTAAATATGTATTCCATTATATTGTTCAGGGTTCATCAGAAAATACAAATAAATCAAAACTTTTGGGGGTTGATGACTTTAAGCCACTCTTATGAAGTTTTCAAAGAAAACCACATGAGTGACAAATGTTATTTTATAATTAATCATTAATTGGTTATTTAATAATACTCAGTCACCTGTTTACTCGTTTACAAAAGTTAAAGCAGATTAATTTTGTTTAAACTGTTATTTTGTTGGGTAACATCAAAGATTAATTTTCTACAACAAAAGACAAATTTTCGAGAAAACACATAATGTATGAACTGAACCAAAAAAGAAGGGTTTTTTAGAAAATAAACGAATTAAAAAAAAAAGAAATTTTGAATTAACAAAATAATTATAAAGCAAAAAAGTTTTTCTATCACAAAAATAGAATTTTCTACGCAACAGTTGAATTTTTATGGTACACTGACAGTAAAGTTTTACAATAACAAAATAGTTAAATTAAAAAAAAAGTAATGATTTTTCAATTAAAAAGAGAAATTTTCATCTATTAGGATTACTTTTATACTAAAATAGATGATTTTTTCAAAAGTATTTGAATTTATAAATGAAAGAGACGTATTTTTAACAAGATAGTTAAATCTCCGACAATAAAGATTATATTTTAATCAAAAATTTGAATTTTGGCTAAAAAACATACCTTTTTGCGATAAAAGATACATTTTTAAACCAAATATATGATTTTTCAAGAATTAAGGTAATTTTAAACAAAATATATAAATTTTTAACGTATTTTAGAACGGAACAAATCCTAGAATAACAGATGACCGAATCTGAACGGCGAAAACCGTTTGCAAATTCACTTTTTACGCACAATTCTAACATTTAAGAAACATTCTCGGGAGTTTTTGTAGGTCCCAAAACCCACGTTTGACTACTATATAGTGGATGACGCCTGAACTTCAACTGCAGTTTATCAAATTCTCTGCGACTCTTTCAGGTATTTCCTGACTTTACTTGTCTTTCCCTGACCAAACTTGAAATTCTTGACTTTTCTTAATCACTTGTAAATTTCCTGCCTTTCCCCGAATTTCTGGAATCCCTTGACTGATAGCAACCCTGAAGAACAACATAAAAATATGATTTCGACTTTCAAAAACTTGTGACAAATACTCTCTCCGTATGTACATGTAGAAAATATGATAAATGAAACGTCAGTACCGCACTCTCGCATACTCTTATTTGAAGAGACATAAATGTCGTATCCCGTGCGAGAGACAATTTAAACCCGTTGAGAAATAATTTATGTGAGCTTCGCAAGGTCCTGCTCATCCGGTTAAGTGCAGCCTCGTGCGTCGTTAATGGAAGACTCGATAAAAATCGCGTTATCTTAAAAGAGAATTTGCTCTAAGTTAATTCGGAACAGGAAAGGTCGACTGGCAAATGGAAAAGCAGCGAGGGGTAGGTGAGGTAAAAGCCTGGAATGAGTGGGAGTTTGCTTGGAAGCAAACGAAACTGTCCAACATCGTGAACACGAACAGTTATATATTTATTTCACAACTTTAATGCCCTTGTTTCGCACCTCTTAATTACACTTTAAGCACCCGAATGGGTACCTTAATTACATTCCCAAGGATAGTATTGCACAGACTAAAAAAGACTTTTTTGGTAGTCTTTTTTCGAATGAGGGACAAATAGTTTATGCAGTAATGAATAGGTATTTGATGTACAGAAACGAATACCAAAAAATGTAAAAACAACAAATTCCTAAAACTGCAGCAGATTTTTTAAATATGAAAAAATATGGCGTATTGGTTTAGCAAATTCTGTGCTGGATTATTAAAACCAACAAGAAAAATCGCACAAAATATTTATTACTCTTCGTCTACAGTGAAATTGTAGCCCAAATAATATTCAAAAATTTGAAATGAAAAATCTGAATGTTAGTTTAAACCATGAAATCCACGCTTTATGTTGAAAAAATTTAATGTCAAACGAACATTTACAGGCTTTTATTTTTTGAAATATTTGCTATATTTGTATAGGCTCTCATGAGTCTAGCCGTCCTTTCCTAAGTGCACCGAAAATATTTGGTCTTCGCTCACTGAATCTCGATGAGCCTAAATAACATATTAGGGCCGAGTGAAAATGCTAAATTTATTTAAATCTTTTCTGGCAAGACCCAAAAAATTTTTGGGGTTGTATTCATATAAAAAAAAAATAAAAATGTTAAAATCGTTCATTATATTCTTTTTTATTTTCTATTTGAAAATTGAACGTAAATCATACAGGTTCCCAATTTACAGCGATTTTTTTTTAATTTAAAGTTTTTAATAAAAAGCACTACTGGAGAATTCATAATTTTTGACACGTTTTTTGAAAAAGTTTGATACAAAATTTATTCAAAAATATATAATATGTCGCACATCTTTAAATTTTAATTTAGCTGAGCAATTTTTTATTTCTACCTTTTTATTATTGTTTACTAGTAAAACTATATACTTAAACATTTTGCTACAACTTGTGGAGCAATAGGTGTTTTCGAATCATCAAATGAAAAATAGCACAAAAGATGTTAACCGATTTCGAAAAAGATTCATTTTATTTATCAGATGCTGACCTACACATTTTTTCGCTGGCTTAAACAACTTGATTAATAACAGAATTTGAATTAGAATGTTGTCTCTACTCTACTGTACACATCTTCAACAAATCAAATATTTAATAATAATTAATAAAAAGAAATCTTGTTGGACTCTAAAAATCATACATCGTGAAAAAAATATTTCTCACAAATTGTAAAATATCTCAAGAATTTGTTTAAAACAGTTTTATTAATATTTGAATGGTGTTAAGTTTTTTATTTTTTTTAGTTGTTAAGTCTTATGAGGTGTACAATCTTCTAATTTGACTGTAAAATTTCATAAAAAACTCAATACTTTAATTTATCTTATAAGCTGCCAGCATTATCTAGGGGCTCGAAATTGGAAACAATGTTCTCATAATACTAATGTTGAAACCTGTCGTATTTTATTTTTAATATATTATTAAAATATGTTACACATTTATCATTTGACAAAGATACGCACAAATGTTTTAAAGAAATGCATGCCTAAAGTCAACTAAGATAAAGTTTAAACCTTTTTATATTGTTAAATGTAAATGGGTATGAAATTTTGCGGATTTAAACTACTTGAGAATTACAGGTGCGATTTTAATTTAAAATTTAATTTCACTCGAATATAATTTGACTTTCCTTCTAAAGGATGTACAAGGTATCCCGTCAAATTCAAAATTACTGTTTTAAAGTGGATTCATCAAATCGACAGAAAATTGTCCATTGATTAATGCAAACAATTTTAGAAAATAGTTTATGCGTGAATAATGAAAAATAGTTTATTTTTTAATTATTTACTTATGGGAATTTATTTTGTATATCTTTTTTCTTCTTTCGGTTTTGGCTCATTCTGTTACACGAAAGTCTCATTAAAGTAAAATGTATTTGCTATGTTTTTATAAAATATTACATAAAAATTGATTATTTTAAAAATTACTAACTAAAAGATAATTGTACTATTATTTCTAAATCAAATAATTCCCATAAATATGTGATGAATGGGTAGAGAAAACCTTTAAGAATAGAATGAACATTTACAAATTAAACTTGAATAAGCCTAACGACTTGTCCCTAAAGTGGACGAAAAAAGATGAATATGCAAATTATTACATTTAAATAAACAATTATGATACCAAAAGTTGATTTATTATTTCTGCTTGGTTTTTCCTTATTATATTTGTTGCAATAACCAATAGTCCATTTATGACAATTTCATAAATCGATGGGTTCTATGACGAATATACTATCTTTTCGTTACCATTAAGAATTAGGCTTACTTCATTTAGCTAAGTTATTATTTTCCGAAAAATATGCTACGAATTAAAAAATCGAGTATTTTTTATTACAGTTTGTGTAATGTAATTTGGGTTTCTATAACTTTCAAAACAAGAAATTTTAAAAGATTTTATTTCTTTCAACGCTTCTACCTGTCTGCTAAATTTTTCATCGTTAAAAATGACATTCAACAAAATTCACACCAATGGTTTTCTGTGTTCAGTTATTCTCTCATCCTAAGAAAACATTGAGCATGGCTGACTTTAAATTTCTTTTGGGTGCACTTTCACTATGCTTATGTGGCCAGTTCCTTAGCTTTATAACCCAAAAATGCACAATTTTTCTGGACTTTTTTCCCAGGCTAATACCATTTTTTACTTTATAGGATTTCTCGTAAACTGGAAGGAAAAAAAGTAATAAAGGCGAGGCAAGAAGAAGATACTTTCATTACGTTTTCACCTTTTCTTCAGGTAATCTCGTAAAAAAAGATTCAGCAGAAGGAGAAGAAAGGAATCACTTCAGGGTAGCATATTTTGTCGCGTTGAATAAGGGAGACCAAAGCAGTGGATGACAAGGACGACAGTGTATGAATATTATTTAGTTATCACTGAAGAGGTAATTGCCCTAGAGAGGTGGCTACTTTTTAAGATTTGCATTTCAGGCAGAATATTCTTATGCGTTTCGTACTGCAGACGCCAAAAGCGAGAGAGAAAAGTAGAAAGAGAGAGTGAGCGAGAGTTTTATGTTTTATGCGCGGCGTAACGTGCTGGGATTAGCATAGTACACGACTGTGAAACCCCCCGGTGAGCAAGAGTCGCTGCCACCACCTTTTCCACTCTTTCTGCCTCTCTTTCTTTCTGACTCTTCCATAATGGCAACCCCCTGCTGTATTTTTCGTCCCTACGAAATTATTTTCATAATTTTTCTCGATTCCTTTTACTTTGATGTGTCGCCAAAGAGCTAAGCAAATATTCGTTAAGAAGCAGAAAGGATGCCTTCCATTCAAAGGAAGAAAAGCCAATTTTGTGCTTCAGTGCTTTTTTCTCTTCTTTTCATTTAGTAATTTCATTTTAAGCATTTATTCCAGCAGCTAAACCTTCCACAAAAAAATATTTATTTGTATTTAAAAAGTTTGTACGTAATTTGTATAAATTCGTAACAGAAAAATTGGAATTAGCCTCAAAGCATAAATAGGATTTCTAGGGATATTCCCAGTGAAAAATTCAGCCCTGCCAGAATTTAAAAATAAATATGTCATTTTAAACAATTATAGTATTTCTTGACGTTCTGCAGTTATTATAAACGCTTATATGATTTTAACTGCAACTTGAAAAATTTAATATTAAATTAGGTAAACAAATTGTTAACAACACTGTTTTGTCACTTTGATAGTTGAGAGAAAACAGTTTTGTTACGCTGATTCTGTCATAGCAACTTCTGCTTACAAAAGTTTGAAATTTTTGTTGAAAAGTTAACAAAATTGTAATAATATTTTATTTGTTTGAACAATAGATATTAACAATATATATTTGTTTTTTAATCGTTCTTAATAAGTTTATTTGAGGCAAACAAAAATTAAAGAATTCCTCAACGTATAAGCATACCGTTATTCTTGTTTATAAATCTTATAAATTTTACTGTTAGAGAAGAGCACATATACAAAAAATTGTAAATATAATTTCAAGAATACTAATAGAAGAAACATTTATTTCTACTTATAAACGTCTACAATATGTATTTATTCACTTAATTTGTATATAAATTTCGAAGAATTCATTGTATTACAAAGTTTCGTCAAAAAACATATTTCAAAATATAGTGTTCACACAACTAGAGAGAAGAGACGATTTTACGCAGCCCATAATCACCCTAAATGTGCATTTTTTTACATGATGTATAATAAATAGTAATGTAGTACATACTTTTTCAGGAACTATTATTATTGATAATATAATTTCACCGAGATCAGAAGAAAGAGCGATTTCTTTTTCTCTGAAAATAACTGGAAAACTGGAAACGCCTCAAACGAGCATTTTATTGATACAATTTTTTTTTAAATAAAGAAGTATTGATGAGGGTCAAAAAAATTTCTGTAAACTCATTGCTAATATAATTCCAACTAAGATAGAAGAAAAGCGATTCCTTTCTGCCAATAAATGTCTTGATTGTACATTTGTTTATATGATTTGAGAAGAAATAATAATCACGATTTTAATAATCTTAGCTTTACCAGCTAACATATCCTATTTCTGCTCTGAGATAAATTCTAATTTTGGTGTTACAAATTCAGCTAAATTACGTAAAAATGTTCAAAAAAAATCAAATTCTCTTCATATAGGTTCTGGCTGATAGAATAATCGTTTATTTACTGTTTCTTGTCACGCTTAAAATTGGATTTGGTAAAAAGTCGAAATTAAAGACCGAAATCTAAGACCGGAATACCCTTCAGCTTTATTATTAACACCTTATTATATAAAACAAATATTTAACTTTGAAAAATACTTGTAGAGGGAAAAAAGGAACTAAATTGAATTTATCGAACGATGCAACCTAGCAGAAATTTGGTGAGCTTGAATCTACCTTATGTCACGTGCCATTGGAGTAAGAAATGGTAAGAAATTCGCTTTAGTTCGCTTCGATTGAGCTGGACTACCGACGATTCGTATACGAGGTACATTCGTATCGTATTGTGGTACCTTCGCGTGGCTCACCCACGTCTGCGTTATTGTTCCATGAAAAAAAGATAACAAGAAAACGACACGAGCAACGGTAGGTAGAGGCAATCCGCGACCGGAAATTTAAAAAGTTGCGCAAATACTCAGTGCTTGCGGGGCTGGTTCTAACTTCAATCTAGCCGAGCGAGAGAAAAAGAAGAGACTATCAGAACTCCAAAAGAAGGTCGCCGCGTGTTCATTTACTATCGATTATCTTTATCCAGATAAAAACAATCCATCAGAAAAAAAACAATCTTCTATTGCAACAGAATATTCATTTCTCAAAATGCGTTGTTTCGATAAATAGATTTTTAAATACACAATAGAGTGCTACACATAAAAAATAATTAAAAAAAAGGTTGACCTTTATGATTTCGTCTTGGCTTCTTCTATAATTTGGGATGATGTATATAATACAATAATTTTAACGTATAACCATCAATATATAAAGCACCTAAAATCATTTTTCTTTATATAATTTAAAAATACAGTCGTATTCCTCTTGTATATCTGCACAATTTTCGTTTGCAGCAATTTTATCTAAAATCAATATCTTAAAAGTTCTTAAATTTTTAAAGTGTACTAAATATTATAGGTTTAGGTAAAATTAAAGAACAACAATATCTGAAATAAAATATGGTTTGTAAATATTAGATTCTCAAATGTTCTTTATAAAAAACCTCTCATGAGAAAAGTATCTGCAAGAGGAAAAATGTCTAAAGAAGCTCCTTTAGCAATTCATCGACATCAATTGACGAATCTCCAAATTCACGCCTTGTGTCCGAAATGACCCTGCTGGGCGGTGTCTAAGTCTAGAAATGATTTCTCTCTGCTGCTTTTTAAAAACAGTTTACAATGAAACGAAGTGTCTAATTGTTGACATTTAAAAACATATTTCGAAGTTTAGAAACAAATTAGATCCATTAAGTAAGCAGAAAAAGATAGCATCACTAAAAAGTCACTCGATTTTTTTTATTGTATCTGCATCTTATTTTTGATGAGTAATTTGATTAATCATGAAGTCAGTATGAATCATGAATCATTGCTATTGCATTGGGACGCATGTACAAGCTAATGCAACAAATACGCTAAGAGCGCTGTCTCCATGCTGTTTGTCACGCATGGCTGAGCACCGCGTTTTGTTTTGGTCCTGCGGTCCTCTCTTTCCCAAATTCCGAGTACAGAAATTCTAGGAGAAACTTACATGGGAGTTATGTAAATGGGATTCCAAGTGAATCTCTACTGATTTAATACATATTCTCTATCAAAGCCTTAACTTCGTTTTGGGAGCACTTTATATACTTAAGTTTGCCTCTTATTCATACACTAACCTATTTTCGACTTTTAGAAAAAAATTGGTAAGTAAACCGAAATTTCTTAATATTCGATGCTTTTTGGACCACCCCAATTGACGAATTAGTAAAAAAATCTAGATACACTTTCATTTTTAAACAAAATATTAAAATCTCTAATTAAACTTCTTGTATATCTTACTGCTTCAAATTACTCTAAAAAAATAAAAAAAATTAATTTCTGCTTCATTTTTGTGCCGGATTTACTGCTAAGTAAGTCTGGCTTTTATAAAATGTCCCAAGTCTACAGTAGTGAACATCACTATAACCTTGTTTTCCTTCCACACGATCTGCTTGAATAAATAAAAACGAATACCTAAAGTACAAAGGATTTAAAGTAAGAAAAGCAGAAAGAGAAACAAAGGAATGAAAAGTGGAGGCGCAGGTTGAGAATCACTGTCAGCGGATTGGCTGGCATCAAACGAACTCTACGTCAAGATTCAGGACGATTGGACATCATGGAATTCGATATATTTTCATTTTCTTCCATCCAGATTTCTTTTAAGACGAACTTATCCCTTTTTTATTTCATTTTTCTCTCTTTTTCATCGCTTAAAACCTACTGTCTTTTACTTCTTGCTTCTCGTCTCAGGAGAGAAGGATTTAACGCTCTTTGTACATTCTTAACACTTCAACGTCAAGTCGCTCGTACGATTGTAAGGATTTTTCCATTTTACGATCTGAAGTCTAATTCAGCGAGAGAGAATTTTCGTTCTAGGAATTTATAGAATAATCAAAGTAAACGGAATAATTAAGAATGCATAGGACAATTCAGTACCAGAAGACCTTTTTAGAATATGGTTAGTTTAAGAAAATTTCGAAAGCCGATTTAAGGTTAACAAGGTTAACTGAATCACTAATTT
>JAAAKG020156073.1:0-30299 GCA_010014905.2 Druon quercuslanigerum | reverse complement strand
TTTAATATATTTATATTATATTTAATTATTTCCATAAATTATGGGATAAAAGGATATGGAAGACTTCGAGACATTATTTTGGATTTTCAGGATTTACAAATTTTGTAGGTAAACAGAATTGTTTCAGGGTGACCAGAAAATGAAAAAATGACTGAAAAAATAAGTTTTGCGACTTTTGTGAGCTAATTGTGACATTTTTAGGTTTTTTTAAGTGCAAATTGTTGCTAATAGATGAAGTACTGCTTCATACACATAATAAGATGCTTACGAAAATTTTTGCAACAATTTATCATTGTTTTTTGAAATTTTTTCTTAGAATAGAGATAGAAATTTACGTTTTTTTTTTAATTTTTTCAGTTTTTGTCCAATTTTGAATTAAATTTAAGTACTAGAAAGTTGCGGTTTTTTCCGAAATTTTGAACTATTTGTCCAATTTGCTAAAACACGTACAATTGTCGCACCATTCGAACAGTGAAGAGCACCACTTCCATTTGGTAGAACAGCCCCACCGATTCGCGAGAACCATTACCCCGAACAAGCTGAACCGTTTGATCAACAGTGTAGTCGAGACGTTCTGCACATGCAGCGCTTACGGCATAATTTTGCGCTTGCATGGCTTAGGAAAATATAGCAGCCATATTTCGAAACGGCTGATCTGCGTAAGCTCGGGGTAACCAGTGCCCCGAATCTGGAGCGGACGCCGCACCAAACCGAAGTGCAGCGACGCCCTTACAACTAGCGCGGCGGTTTTACCTAAATTCTCCTCGTGTGTCTTATACAATCTTTACGTGGATGACTTATTCTTTATTATAGCAACAAACACATTTTTAAATGTAGTAAATATTTTAAACATTAGTAAAGATTCTCTAGAGTTCATTTAAATGATTTAAATTATTTCATAATTTTTCAGTGTCTTAAATTGAAGGGCATGTTCGTTAGAAAGCCATTTTGGATAAAAATTTAAAAAGTGGGAGCATTTTCAAAATTGTTGAGACCACTTCTTCTCAAGATTTAAAAACTCTATGAACGGTTATTCATAATATTCGGAAATTCCAAAAAAAATTTTATTCTTAAATAAGAAGAAGATGAACAAAGATATAACATTTTCAAAATACACGGGGTGCGAAAAAAAATTAATACACTAAAAATTAACTTTTTGGGAAAAGGGCAGAAGCTACAATAACATTTTACTTAACAAGATTTTTCGCCTAAATTATATCTACTTTGCTTATAACCACTTTTGAATTAGGATGCGTAATTTTGTTTGGATATTTAAAAATTAAAAATTAAAATTGAACAAATAAAATTTATGGAAAAACGAAAATAATTGTGTTTCAATAATGTTGCATATTCTAAATTATAATAATATAAATTAATTAAAATGATACGTTTTGTACGGTAGCTGAGAATTAAATTTAATTAAAAATTAGTCATCGTCCACAGATTTTTGAATCTAAAATGTATTTTTGACTCCACGTAATTAACGTCAGGTAATAAAAAATAATTTTTTTTATGATTTTCAGTACGTTGTTTGTATTTTAGTCTTAATTGATTATTAAATCCCTGTTCATGTTATAGCGAAAAACTTTCATGATGAGGGGCGCATTGAGATCCAAATCGTTGAATAAATAAAAGAGATGTTTTTTTATAGCTAGAATTGTTTTTTTTGCTAGCTTTAATTAGACCTTAAGGACGAAAAAAGAAAACCTTATTTAAGTTTTGAAAATATTATTAACAATAACAATAAATTTAAGGGAATCTGTATTATCATCAGAGATCGTTACCATCAATCAGTGTAGCTAAAATGCCACACACCGTGAAAATAGGAATAAAAATTATGTATCAAGTTAACTCTCAAAAAAACAGAAAATACTTAACGACTTTTGAGGCTAGATAGAAAAAAATTTTCATTTAAAATTAATTTCCATCTAGTCTGAAATCAAGTTAAGTATTCTTTGTTATTTGGAGAGTGAAATTGATCGATAATGTTGATTTCTATATTAACGATTTGTGAAATGATATCTACACTGATTGATGGTAACCATCTCTGATGATAATACAGATTCCTTTAAATTTACTTGAGTCATAAACGTAACACCTTGCTCAAGACAGTTTTTATTTCTGCAAAAATATTCCTCTTTCAAATTCTTTAAAAGCTTAACGGCAAAGTACCCGACCGCTAATCGGAAGTTCTGTGGTTCAATTCCCAAAGAAGCGATAAAGCAGATTTTTCAGAAAAACTTTTATTTTAAATTTTAATAATAAATTTTTTAACAAGTGTTTTTCATAACAATAATGAAATATCACCTCACTCTAATTAAAAATTGGGCAAAAAATCGAATTTTTGTGAAAAAACACAGTTTTTCTACAATTCTTGGACAAAATTAGGAACTTTCTGAGTATAATGCTTCTCTTGTCGGTATCGTTTTTCAATTCTATTGATAGATATAATTTTTTACACAAAGTGATCCCGAGATTTAGTGCCCCGTGATTTAATCCTTTAGAGAATTCACGCTGAACCGCGGGTATGGATTATAGGAATTGCGAAAGATAGACAGTGTTCAATCAGGCGTGATAAAACGAATAGAGAAACAGCAAAGAGACAAACCAGTTCGGAGACCCTGGATTGTTTTCTTTTGGGAATATACGCTGTGTCGCAAGCATAAAAGAGAGGAGCTGCGGCGGCGTAGGGTGTCCACTCATGCGTGACTTGTCTTCTTTCGAGAAATGACGCCGCGCCGCTGGCATGATTGAGGGGAGCTGCAAGGTGACGTGCGGTGTTCACTCAGGCCTGACAAAAGAGAGAAGACAGCTAGGACCACCGTGAGTTAAGTAAACCGACAGTCGCGAAAGCGGCACTAAATCGGGGGTCATTGTATTTTAATTAGGTTCTATTCTTCATCAGATGATATATTTATATAATGTAGCTGAAAATTGTCGATTCTTATATTTAAATAATCCATAAATAATTCATTTCTACAACTCTTCCTACCGCTTTTTACCAAATTTAAAGTTATTGCTAATTTTAGAAACTAAATATTCCTTTACCAAAATTCTAGCGTTAGACAACAATCTTAGAATAATAGTTGTCTTAAAATGAGAATCGAAACTTTGGAAGAAAGTTAAAAATTTCTATATACTCGTAATTGAGAAATCTAAGTGTGTGGTTTTCCATTATTTTCATTGTTACTAAAAATATAACATGTCTGAACAAATAAATAATAAATGCAATAGCTTTTTTATTGTTAATAATAATCTGTAAACTTAACATTAAAATTATTTTATAGTCTGTGGAATATTCAAAAGTATTTTTTATTTTTTTAACTAACCATAAGAGAGTATTTGAAAAGGCGTTCAAAATTACCAAAAATTAATATAAAATATTTAAAAGTAATTTTTCGACATTTCTGATATTCCTAAAAATAATTTTTAATTTTGTCGATAAACCTAGGAAAATTATTTTTATATCACAACAACATAAAAGTAAAAAAAATAACTAGTTTATTTTTGAAAATTCATCTTTTTCAGTCGAAATTTAATTTATTTTTAAAATTTTAAATGTTTGGTATAATATTAAAATTTTGTTTATCTGTGGATGCTATTATTTTGTTAAAAGTTCTTTTTTTTAAATTAAAGCTTTTGATAAAAATTGAAATATAATAAATCTTAAAAAAAATGCTTTCCTAACAGCCCAAAACTTGAATTTTATTCAAAAGATATTTCAGTTTGACTTTTAAACATCAAAATATGAATTTTAGAAAATAAATAAATTATCTGCAAAAAGACTTAAATTTTCAACACAAAAAGCTTATTTATTTCAAACATAACATTTCTACTAAAACAGATGAATTTTTAAACCCAAAATTAAAATTTTAAACGCCAAACTATAAATTTTAAACAAAGCGTAAATTCGCTTCGAAATACTTGAATTTGCAACAAGACATTTGATTTAAAAATCCAATTAATTATTAATTTAATTAATTAAATAGATAACTTTTCAAATTAAAAAGTCAAATTCCCCATAAAATAGTCAAATTTTAATCTAAGAATGATTCGAGTGGACTCCTCAACACCAAAATACGAACTTCAAAGAAAAAGTAAATTCGGAAGATTTATAAGATATTTTATAAATAATTCAAATGATTTTAACATATATCCTGGAATTTCGGAAGAGATTGAAGATATTTTCAAACTATTATTAGGTATTATTTGCTATATTTTTGGAAATGCTTCCAAGTTTAAAAATATTATAAGTGTATTCCAAACATTTTAAATTCTTAAAATATTTTCAGCTGACTCGAATTTTTAAAAATTTGTATAAAAATCATTCAGAATGCAAAAAAATTTCCTTTCAAAAAAATTTTTTTTGTGAATTTTTGAAAATGACCAAGTTATAAAATTTTGATAAAAAATCTTCTACTCTTTTTAAAAAATTGAGGAAATCTAATTTTGCTAAATTAAAAAACAAAAATTGTGTGAAAGTCTTTCTGATTCTTCTTTGACTATTTTATAAATCTTTTGCAATGTTTTGAAATCTTTTTAAATATTCTTTTAAAATTAATTTTGCGAAATAAAAATTCAGTAAAATTTTTGTCTAGGAATTTAAAGATCTTTTCTTCATTTTTTCGAAAAGTTCCAAAATACCTAAAATATCTGATAAGTTTTTATATGATTATTAGCTTTAAGACTTCTCGTCGGGTACAATTAGAGCGTGATGCTAAGAAAAATCATGATTGTTAGTTCCTGACTAATATAAAAATTTGTGTAATTGTGTAATAATTGTCCTCTCTCACGTTCGAGACGCGTGAAGGAGAATGAATGGAGATTACTTGGCTGGAAAAATTTTTATTTGTCATTATTCAGTGTTTTTAGATCATAATTTTGCACAAACATTATAATTTTTTCCAAGGTTTAGAACGTCTTTAAATTTTAGATATATACGTGAAGCAACGATTTCAGGTATATTTCCAGTGATACTAAGCATTCTTAATCAATATTATATTTTAGAAAAAAATACTTGGCCTTAAAAATTTAGGGCAACAAAAAATGTATTTTTTTTAAATATTTGAAAAGAAAGCTGAAGTTTTTTCTAATTAACAAAGTACAGTCAAATATGGATTTATTGTCGGCTTTGTGCCTGGCAGTAACCATAGATCCAGAGCCTCGGAACTTTTTTGTATCTCTCCTGTTTCTATGTATTATTTGTCACGCATAAGTGAACATCGCACATTCCCGCAGCTCCTCTTGCCTTTGGGGTTAGCGGTAACCATAGGTCCAGAGCTTTGGAACTTTTTTGTTTCTCTCATGTTTCTATTTATGCTATGTCACGCCTGAGTGAATATCGCACATCCCCGCAGCTCCTCTCGCCTTTGGGGTTGGCGGTAATCATAGATCCAGAGTCTCGGAACTTTTTTGTTTCTCTGCTGTTTCTATTTATGATTTGTCACGCCTGAGTGAACATTGTAAATCCCCGCAGCTCCTCTTGCCTTTTTCCTCGGCAACAATTCTCGGAAAAAATAAACCCAGAATCACTGAATCCATATTCAACTGTAGTTGTTAAAATGAATAAAACATAAAAATTTCAAATAGTCGAATTTTTAAACAACAAGGTTAATATTTTCCTAAAATAGACGAGTTTTCAATAAATTATATTAATTTTAAATAGCCTATTTAGTTAATTCTTTCACACAAACAGGCTATTGTTAAGTAAAAAATTTAATATTTTCATTTTTATTACGAAAAGTTAATTTAAAAATATAGTTTTGTGCGAAACAGTTAAGTTTTCTACTAAATTGTAGAATTTTCCAGCAAGCAAGACGAGTTTTTTACAAAACTGATAATTTTCAACCAAACATTTGAATTTTTAAATAAATTTTCATGTCTTTGGTTCAAAAAATTATTAATTAGGAGACAAAAACTGAATTTTCAACGAAAAATTTAATAATGAATATTTCAATTAAAAAAAATTTTAATGCTGAATAAATCAAAGTTAAATTTACTTAAAGAAGAGAATTAATCATTATACAAACTAGAATCTTTAACCTGAGCAACTTTATTTTTAACCTAACAGTTGGATTTTTGATAGAAAAATTTCTTTTTCAAGAAATTAGATAAATTATTAATCAGAAACTTAAGTTCTTAACAAAGAAGAATAATTTTATAGAAAAAAAAAAACAATTTTAAATCCGACAGATACATTTTAAACTTAAATTATAGAATCTTGAACTGCACTAATAGTAAGATTTTCAGTTTTTAAAACATAATTATTTTCAACTAAAAAAGAAATAAATGTTTAACAAAATCGTTCAAAGTTTAGCACCAAAATTACTTTCATCCAAAGAAAATAACAGCTTTTATTTAAGTATCTCATTTTTCAACAAATGAAATGAAGTTCTAATTCAAATGATAAATTTTCAACTAAAAAAATTAATTATTAACTCTTGCGATGAGCAGGTGGAATAAAGTTCAGCACTTACAACATAAAAGAAGTTTTATTATATAATGAAAATCAGTGGTGACAAATTAGGCTAGTGCATAGTAAGCGGTTACAAGCCAGACTGACTCTATGGCTCTGCTCTTCCGCTCTCGTTAGTTGGAAGCGGTGGCGCCTCGCTGAGTTACCCACCGAACTAAATTTACAGTAGTCGGTTAAAATATTAATTACCATAGACCGGAAATACGATAGGAACAAATTATTCCAACACCCCCTCTACTTGAGTATTTTCGGTAACACGCTCATTAACAATCACCTTTCTGCGTCTTGAGTATTTTCGGTAACACGCTCATTAACATTCATCTTTCTGCGTAAAGTGGCGAATTTTTCATAACTTAACGCTTTTGTCAAAATATCAGCGTATTGCTCATGCGTGTTTACGTACTTCGGTTCAATAACATTCTCTCGAACTTTCTCACAAATGAAATGGTATCGGATATCAATGTGCTTTGACCTACGATGAAATTCTTGATTTTTAGTTAATTTAATCGAACTTTGATTATCCATGTTCAGTATGGTAGGGTTTGCACATTCATGTCCGATATCGTACAATAATTTTGCAACCACGTTGCTTCTTTGGTTGCCTCGCACGCTGCTATAAATTCAGCCTCAGTAGTGCTGAGACTAACGCTCGCTTGTCGCTTAGATGAACAGGTGACACAACCTCCGCTCATCAAAAACACGTATCCGCTAGTCGAACGTCGCGTATCAAGGTCTGCTGCATAGTCCGCATCAGAATATCCGAGAAGCATATCAATTGTGTCATTTGCTTGAAATAATAAGCCAAAATTACGCGTACCCTTAATGTACCTTAGTATGCGCTTCACAGCATTCCAATGTGTCTTATTGTAATTTTCAAGGTACCTGCTCACTATACCGACAGCATACGCGATGTCTGGTCGAGAAACCATAGCTAGAAATAGGAGCGATCCAACAGCTTCGCGATACGGGACGGAAAGTTCACTTGGATTGATAGGATTCGTTATTCTGACGTTAGAGTCAGCTGGCGTTTTCGCGGGATTGGCATCAATCATTTTGAATTTTCTTAAAATCTTATCAATGTACAGCTTCTGACTAATAAAGATTTCATTAAAACCGTGCAAAATTTCTATCCCGACAAAATAATTCAGAGAGCTTGTAATGATAGGGAACTTTGTTTGAAAAACTCGTGTTAAATCGATTAAAACTTTTTTATCTTTATCGAATATTAAACCGTCATCAACGTATAAGGCTAAATAAATTTTATTCCCTTCGAAAATTCCCGTGCAAACACATTTATCTGCGTTACTTCGAACAAAACCTAAGCTTTTCACGAACCCGTCAAACTTTTCATTCTAACAACGTCCTGATTGGTTTAAGCCGTAAATTGCTTTGTTCAGTTTTAAGGCTAAGCTCTTTTCGTTAACAATTAAACCGTCCGGGATTTTCAAATAAATCGTTTCCTTGAGTTCACTATTTAAATAAGCGGTACTAACATCGAATTGCACGGAATTAAGATTTTCTTGAACTGCTATAGCCAATAGCGTATGCACGGATTCAAAGCGCACGACAGGAGAAAATATTTCTTGATAATCCACGCCAGCCTCCTGTGAGAAGCCTTGTGCACACAAGCGCGCTTTGTAATGTGGATCTTTTTTGTTGTTCAAGTCTTTTATTTTGAAAATCCATTTAAATCCGATTGCTTTTCGCGTGTCCGGCCATTCCACGATTTCCCACGTTTTATTTGTTTCATGAGCTGGTAGCTCTTCGTCAATTGCGCTTTTCCATAAATCTGAGTCGGTACAATTAATAGCTTCGTTAAAATTGCACGGTTCCTCAAAAGAATCTACGCAAGCTTGATACCGATCTGGAGGGCGACGATTTTCTCGTGAACGCAGGTTGTAAGGCACGGGCTCTTCCGGTGTCAAAGTTGGAAGCTCATAAGCGCCTGCCCCCTGAACATTTAAAGGAGCGTCGTTCACGTGAGCGTCCTCCCGCAACCCCTCCTGAAGCTCAACCAAACGTTGATCAGGTGGAAGAAGCTCGCGATCGATTTTAATAAAAGCTTTTGCGCCGTCATTTTTAACATTTATCGGTGAATTTTCATTAAATATCACGTTTCTTGAAACACTAATGCGACCTGTTTCCGGATTAAATAACCGATAATTTTGGGATTCTTTTTCGTATCCAACGAAAATTAGCTTTTCGGTTTTCTTATCCCATTTTTTACGGAAACACTCTGGCACAAGCGCATATGCATCGCATCCAAAGGTACGTAAATGGGATATGTTCGCTTTTTTATTAATCCATAGTTCAAATGGTGTAGATACATCAGAACAAGCGCCTAGCGTTCTGTTTAAAACGTAAACAGCAGTGTTAACGGCTTCTGCCCATAGACGCGTAGGTAAATTTTTCGCTAAAAGCATTGTTCGTGCGCTTTCTACAATTGTGCGCATCTCGCGTTCAGCGCGCCCGTTTTGTTCCGGGGTATACGGTGCCGATGTAAAAACTTTGATGCCCCTTGATTCTAAGAAACTTTTAACATCCTTGTTAATATACTCCGTTCCGTTGTCTGTTTGGAAAACCTTTATTTCCTTTTCAAATTGATTTTTAGTCGAGACAACAAATTTCTTAATAGCATCAAAACTATCATTTTTATGTTTGAGAAAATGAACTGTGCAAAATCCGGTCGGTTCGTCTTTAAAGAGTAAAAAGAATCTCGCGCCACCTACGGATGGAATTTGCATCGGGCCGCATAAATCTGTATGACTAAATTCACCAGGAATTTGACTGATGATTTTCTCGTTTTTCTTGAAAGGTACTTTAAACTGTTTTCCAAGCGGACAACCCTCACAAAAATACTCGTTCTTGTTTTGTACAGAAAAACCGAAAACGGCATTATTTTTTATCATGTTTTCGATGGAGGTGCGATTTACATGTCCTAAACGATCGTGCCAAATTTTTAATGACACGGCAGATACATAGTTTGCTTGGAAATCATATTCAGTTCGCATTAACATTCGCGTCAAATTATTATTAAGTTTAAGACCACGTGCCATCAAAACATCATCTTTCGAAAAAATACTTGTGCAATCGCCGTTGAAAACTACGGAACAGCCATTTGACGTACATACTCCGATTGATAATAAATTTTTATTCAAAGATGGAACGTATAAAATATCAATAATTACACCTCCGATCCATGCGTCATCAATAAAACGTTTTATAAAAATTGTACCGCGACCATCTACGGTTATTTTGGTTCCGTCACCCAGATAAACAAACTCGTCTCGGGACGACGTGAATTCCGCGAACTATTCTCGACGGCAAGACATGTGGCGAGAAGCGCCGCTATCGAGAAGCCAATATTATTTTTCGTCGTTTGTGTGAAAACAATCAAAATCGCGACTAACCGGAAAAGCCTAAAAATTGACGGAATCGGATTTTTGAGAAGCTACAAAAGCACCATTATGGTGTGCGGGATTTTCATTCTCCGACTGACAGTTTCTATTAGAATTCTTATTAAAATTACGCGCGCGGTTTTTTGCGCAACACAATTTAGCAAGGTGTCCCGGCTTCTTACAGAAATTACAAACTATATTCTTATGCTGGCTGGACTCGTTGCTCGGGTGGCTTCGGTGATCTCCGCTGCGCTTCGAAGAAATGGTCGTTGTAGCAAGCGCGTTCGTGGCGTCGTCAGCGGTGGTCATCCGGGTCTCCTCACGTAATAGACGCTCTCGTCATACGTCGAGTTTTTGGTTGTCTTCCTGCACATTATCCCAAGCCGAGATAAATGCGTTGTATTTTGATGGTAATGTGCTCAGGATTTTGGCCATTACCATAACCTTTGATATATCCTGCCCGATGTCCTTCAATTGGCTTGCGATGTTCTCAATCTTCGCAAAATGTTGTGCGATTGAGTCCACTTGTTCCATGCGGTACTCATGGAATTTGTTTATGAGTGACAATTTATTGGAAGCACTCTTTTGCTCGTGTATACTGGCCAGCTTTGTCCACATCTGGTTTGAGGTTGTACACCTCACCAAATAACCCAGTTGCGTGTAGTCGATTGACGACGATAAGACGAACATCGCTTTGGCGTCCTTTTTTGTCCATGCTTTTACCGTCTCTGCATTATTTTCAGTTGCTTCTGGTTTTACATACGTCCCCTCGACGGTTTCCAAAAGGTCGTGTGCAACAAACGCGGTCTTCATTTGAAATTTCCAAAGCTGGAAATTTTGGCCGTTAAACTTTGGTACATTTCTCAAATCCGATAGCTCGGCCATCTTGACCTTCGATGTGATAGTTCTCGGAAGTCAAAAGAGAAGCGAAACACGTTGCACTGTACACCACTGTACACCACTTCTGGGTAGCGTTGTTAAACTTTCAACCACACAAAACGAAATTACACTGTGGGCTGTTCGTACTGGGCCCATAACTTATTGCGATGAGCAGGTGGAACAAAGTTCAGCACTTACAACATAAAAGAAGTTTTATTGTATAATGAAAATCAGTGGTGACAAATTAGGCTCGTGCATAGTAAGCGGTTACAAGCCAGACTAACTCTATGGCTCTGCTCTTCCACTCACGCTAGCTGGAAGCGGTGGCGCCTCGCTGAGTTACCCATCAAACTAAATTTACAGTAGTCGGTTAAAATATTAATTACCATAGACCGGAAATACGATAGGAACAAATTATTCCAACACACTTTCACTCCCCTCCTTTATTACGCCCACTTCTTTGCCTAAACACTTCAACCTTCTACTAGTCCGCATTTAACTCCAACCTATTTTTATCCAAGTATCTTCTCAACCTTTTCATCATCTTCTTTAAAGTCTCTTCGCTCTTTGCTAGCAGCACTATGTCACATATGCGACTAACTATATCCTGACTCCTCGTACCCTTACTCCTCCTACCACTTCGGCGGCTAGCTATCTTTCCATATCCGCGATTAAAATTGTTCTCTATCCATCCAGAGAGCCCCAGAGATTCCCTTCCCTCCACTTATCCTCTCTTTCATACTCCTTACCTCCCTAAGGCTCGCCTGCGTCGTCAGCAGTATTTCTTTTACCTCAGCATCCTTCTGCAGAATATCTGCCTACACCATCGCGTATAATTTGTACGTCTTATTCATTAGCGTAATTCCTCTATAATTTTGCTGCCTCCCTCTATCCCCTGTTTATACAGTGGTACGAACAACCCCTTCCTCCACCCCCTTGGAAATCCCTCCCCTCCATACGTTTTTCACTGCTCCCTTCAGCCTCTCCCTTTCATCTTGTCTGCCAAACAACCGCTCTTCGTTCTCTGCACCGTTCAGTCTAGCTGCCTTAGACCTTTTCAACTTCCTTATCTGCGGCTCCATCTCCTTGAAATTCAGCGCCTCTCCATCTATCCCAACGTTCTTCCAAGTCCCTTCATATCTCTTTCATGTTTCTGATCCCTGAAATGAATCTATAAAAAACTCCCTCTATTCGTCATGCCCTATCTTCTTACTTTACCCCACCCTATGTTTCCTAAACCTGTTAGTTATTTTCAACACGTCCTCTTCCGTCTGAACACTTTGCATCTGCTCTTCCAGCTTTTTTTCCTTTTCCTGCTCTTTCTTCTTATAAATTACCCTAAACCTCTTCCCTCATTTCTACGTACTCCTCTCTTTTCGCAGTTCCTTCCTTCCACTTCCTGTACTTCCTTCTTACCTTTTTCTTTATCATTTTACATTTCCTATTATAGCACGGCTTTAAAATTTCTTTCTGCTGCTTTCTAAATACCTACCTTTGCATACATCCTTTCAGTTACTCTTTTAAATCCTCCATATGTCTTCCACCGACTCCCCCTCAAAGCTTACGTTTCTTAAAAGCTCCTGATACCTCTTTTTCGCCTCTCTCATCCATGACAACCTCTCCCCTAACAACACTTGTTCCCCACCCTGCCTTCCGCTAAACTCCCTCTTTATCCTGAAACTTAATAGCTGATGGTCGGATTCCACCCCTCCTTGCACAACGAATTTCTCTATTTTCTCTCACCCTTGCATGTTCATTACCACATAGACTATTACTGATACCCCCTCCTCATCTCACTTTCATACGTATATTCATCTCCTGTCACTATACCATTCGCCACTGCCTAGCCTCTACCCTCCATCCAGTCTCTTAAAATCTTCCCCTCCTTGTTTATTATCTTATCCTTTGACGTCCTTATCGTAACTCGTCCCTTCTCGGTACAGATCCCTCCTCCTCAATTCTCGCAATAAAGCCCTTCCTCTAGTACCTGCACTCATCTCCTTTTCCTAGTAAGTCTGACACCCTTTCCTTAAACCTTTCTATTCTATTCTTATTGTGCACAATCACAAACTTATATGTTGCCCCTCTTATCTCTACGGCCTTCATTTGCACGCCTTTCCCCTCTCATTTTCCAGGAACTTCTTCCTCTAATCCATCACTTACCCCTGTCATACTTCCCCCATTCGCCGTACCTTTCCTCCTTACTCTGACCTCCTCCTGTAGCCTCATCCTAGCCTCCTTCTTTACCCCTGCTACGTTCCAGTACGGCACCTTTAGCACTCCCCGACCCGCTCAACTCCCACCCCCCTAATTTCCACGAAACAAATTCCCCTGCACTTCCTTCAAAACCCCCTCTCCTCGTCACATACCCACATATTCTCTTCTATTTTTATTTTCCGATACCCTACTTTCGCCGCTCTACCTTCACTCCAATTTTTCTTCCCAGCTCTCCAATTTCACGTCCGTCACCTTATTCTCCTTTCTCCCCTCCTTCCTAACTTTCCTAACTTTCCTTTAACCCACTCAATTCTCTCTAGTAGCGCTTCTACCCCCTCCTTTTCTTCCCCTTTCTTTAACATGAATCCACTTATAACAATATATATATATATTTTTTTTTTTGTTTAGTGTAAAATTAATCTACCAATGCATTCTTAATATACACTCCTAATTTTTACAGGATAACACAAAAATATAGAGGTTCCGAGCATCAAAATGACGTAAAAATTAAGATTTTCGTATTTTTCTAATTTTTTAAAAAATATACATATTACTTTTAGAGCAATGTCATATAAATGAAAATTATAGATAATAAAAAGGAAAAAAACTTCTTAGAAGCATGTAAATATAAGGGCATAATTGTACCCCTAAACATTTTTTGTAAGAAATGCGAATCCTTCTCCACACAATAGAGAATTCTTTAACAAGGCTTTTAATGAGTTCACCATCAATGAATTTTTATAAAATAGTAACATAATTTGATTAAAACTATTATTTAATTTGTCATCACACAAACAGTCTCAAAGACGCAAACAAACATTTCAGATAAAGTACTGTATTATTCCTAATATAAAACAAAGTTTTTTTATATACACGGAATGCAGAATTTTTTTTTAAACTTCGTAAATTGATACAGTTTCTAAACTAAAAAAAAAACTTCTTAATAGCTACACTAGGGTGGTACATAATACGATTTTCTCTCTAGAGGGTAAGGCGCTCTCCAAAAAGTTTGAATTTCAGGGGGAAATTATACAGTAATTTTTTATATTTTTGAAATTAAAATTTTAACACGTAAACGGGTTCTTTAAAATTCCATTTAATTAACACGAAGAAATTTTGGACTTTCGAAAAATTGAACTAATGTTCCAGGGTTTTAGTTGGTCATTGTTTAGAGCATAAAATTTTTTGAAGCATTCAATTATTTAAACCATTAATTATTGTTTATTGACAAATTGGTATCCTATGCTACTTTTTATTGAATACTTACAATATTTTCTTCTAACTTTTCACAAATCTCTCGTTGCTAAAACAATTTTATTTGCTCCAGTAGCTTTTTTCGCTGACTAAAAAAAATGAATTCAAATAGATTACATACAATTACTTATCTAAATGTGTAATCTATAGGAAAAATATATTCACATTTTTTAATTGTTTACTCAAAGCCTAGTTTTTCTCCAGAGATTCTAACCTATAAGTTTAGAAAATAACATCCAATATGGCGACTACAGCTGACACACTTCATCGCGAGTTTCTACAATTTTCGAATAGTGTTTAAAAAAGGTTTTTTGTGGGTTTTTGGGTTGCTGATCTCAAATATGGGGTCAGCATTTCTGAACTCAAAATGGCGTATCGAATATGGCGGCTACAGCTGACGCACTTCATAGTGAGTTACTACAATTTTCGAAAAGTGTTTGAAAATGGTTGGCTATGGGTTTTTCGGATCTTATTATAGGGAAAACTTATTAAGAATTAAAAACTAATTTAAAAAATGTATTCAACAACGCCAACTAAAAATGATCAATTTTCAACCAAAAATAGAATGATATAATTTGATGTAAATTACTATTTATCATTTTCTACAAAAAAATTGTTTTAAAAAATAGTTTAATTTTCATGGAAATAATTACATTTTTAATCAAGTAATCGCATTTATAACCAAAATTGATGAATTCTGAATCAAAAATACATTTCGGAAAAAAAGAGAAAAAGAACAAATTTCTTCAAAACAGGGTAAAATGAAAATTTTTTTTTATAAAAGAGGAAAAGAAGTTATTATTATTAAAACTATAAATTTTGTATTTTAAAAAATTGCAATTGAAAATTATTCAATTTTTAGAGTTGGCAATTAAAGATTTATTTATTCTAGAAAGTTTACAATATTTTCAATTCGAAATTTCTTAACTTTTAAAATATAAAATGCAAGATTCATTTATAATTACTGTTTATAGTTCAGAACGATTCAATTTTGAAACATTTTTTGAAATAGTTTAATTTTAAAGATTTTAAATTGCATCATACTATTTTGAAGATTTGAAATAAAAATTGATATAATTTTATAGATCTGCAACAAATAGTTCTCCAATTTATACTTTTTTTGGAATTACTGTTATTGTTGTATTTTTTATTATAATTGAAAGTTTCATTTTCGAAAGGGAGTTTTTAGACAATAAAATTTTCGAAAATTATGCAACAGAGGAAAAGCTTGTAAAAAAATACTCCAGCGCAGTATTTTACGTAAAAATCAAGACTATAAAATTTCAAAACGATAACAATGATTTAATTTCATCTTTTAAAAGTTAATCGAGACGAATAGAAAAGTTATTCTTGAAATTCAAAAAATTTCTTTGTCCCGTAGGAAATTTTTCTATCAAAATTTTCAATTTCGAATCTTGTTTTCCAGCTAAAATACTAAACAAGAGTAAATCAATCTCATCCAATTTTTGCACCTGTACAATAAATTTCAATCATTTCCAAATTTTTCTGAAATTTCCTGCACAACTAATTCTTTTATTTTATTTTTAGAAATAAATGTTTTCCATTGTGAAATCGGTAAAAGAATTACATTTGTATGTACGAAAACTTTCTTAATTTTTTTCGCTTATTTTAAACGTAAAAGAGGACAAACAATTTTGTAACTTGAAGCGATTGTCAAAAGTCAAATAAAATTTTTTTGATATTCTTCTTAAAACTTCTGGACGTCATTTAAAATAACTTAAAATTTTTTATTCGAAAAAAGGCTTAAAAATTTTCTAAATTCTATTTTAATAGTTTTTTAAATCTTCTAAAAAGGAGAAAAGAGGGGGGAAATTGCGAAGTTCATGGATATTTAAATTTATATTTAAATTATTATCCTCAGTAATTTACTATAAATTGTATAACATGTTTAAAAGTTAAAAGATTGAGACCTACTTTATCAGAGTTTTCCTTATCTTATCTGGAGTAAATCATCATCCATGCTTATTATTAGAAAAATGTGTGTATTATTTATACACTCTTAATTGTCATGGCTACTAACATGAAAAAATATTTCTTTCATATTCAATATATTTAATTTATGTTTAAGAGTGATTAAAAGTTTTGTAATTTAATCAGAAATGTTGTCACTGTTTATTCGCAGATTTCATTCGTTTGATTGATTACGTCAAGCGGGTATATAAAAGCTTAAAAAAAAAATTTTCTGTCTACGAATTGATTCTCGCTTTTACTAAAAGAAAATTAAAAAATGAATTTCTCTATTCTTCTATTGTCCCTCTTCATTATTTGTGAGTATAAAAAATAAAAATAGAAAATTATTGCTAAAACAATCTGAATGTTTTTCCATTTATTCTATCTGATTTGTTTGTTAAATTCAAACATAAAAAAAATCCTTTTCAAGTCTTGACTCTCGGTTTAGTGAGCTACGGGTTAGAAATTCTTGGAAACCGCTGGCGCGCGCAGTTTCTCACTGCGCAGTGCGCGAGTACTCACATCAATACTGTTACTAAAGCGGGAGGCTGAATAATTTAATTTAATTTTAAAATGAACAGGTTATTCTCGCAACATTTTGGGTCAACCTCCTCAAAAAATTGTACAAGAACCTATCAGCCAGATTCTTACTTCAAATACGTATAACAGATTTTGCCACACACATGAGTTATATAATCCGCCGACTCCACTAGAAATTTATTATCGCAACGGGTACTTACCAGCTAAAACCAGAGAATATATTGATAAGGCCCGATATTGTCGAGATGATCCCACGATGTTTACTTTATCGAAAAACTTGGTCGAAAAATTCTGCAATAGGGAAGTAGATCAATCAGACGTTGCACATGCGATTCATAACAACATTTGCAGCAAAATTCAAGAACTGTAAGTTTCCAGAAAATTCCATCTATACCTATAAAATCGAATTTTTTAATTATTTATTTTAGAAGTTTTGCAGTTTTTTTTTAGGTGAAATAATAAAAAAAGTTTATTATTTTCTAGGACTCAGGCCTGGGTTGATGGTATTGAAACATTTATGCAGAGATTTTATGCTTGATAAACAGTTCGGTCCGTAACCGACTTCACTCAGGAGTTTTTCTGCAGTTTTTCACTCCTCTGGCAAAATTTTTAGGTGAATGCGATCTTTTCTTATAAAAATCCGGCTGCAGACGGTAAGGGGGTTTCAGAGATTGAAATCCTTTTGAAGTTTATTTTTTAGATTTATCCAGAGTAATTTTAATAAATGTTTAAAATTTTATGTGTATGTTTTATTTGAAAAATTCCATATTGCTAAAATAGAACTAACTTTTAACCATTAATAAAATATTAGCCTCGTTGGCGACATTTTACTCAGCAAATACTAAAATTAAATATTTCTAGATACTTCGCGATACTCGTTTTAAAATAACAGTGTATATTTAGAGGAAAAAGGTGTTTAATTAACAATTTTGGCATACGTCTGAAATTTTATAATGTTAACCTCAAAGCCAGCATGAACATTATAAAATTTCATTTTACGTAAACAGAATTAAATTAAACACATAAATAATATACATTTTGCAGACCAAAACAGATTGTTTGTTCGCATCATGCCCTCACGCGTGCTGCTTGCATGATAGTGCGACCTATTCTATCCTCTATGGAGGGCGCATGCGCGTTTCAGTGTGAAATGATTCTGTGCGAATTTATTCGCACGCGTGCTGCCACATTTGCTCGCACTGTGTGGACATTTTTTGATTTGGAAACGGAGTGATTGGTCACATTTAGGACCAGTTTTCCAGGTCCCCCTTTAAAAAATAAATTTCAGCGACTGGTTACAGAAGAGTGATTGGTTTCATCTCGGGCCCATTTTCCAGGTCTCTCTTTAAAAAGTTAATAAAATTGTTAATGAACAAACGAGTTTAGTTTTCAACCAAAAAGATTTTTCAGTCAATTAAGAAAAGAATATTTAAAATAGTGAATTGTGGAAAGAAAAAGACGAACTTCCCTTAATATAGTGAGTTTTTCAACCTTAGAAATACATTTTTACCAAAAAGAAACATACTTATTTTGTGCTGTGTGCGCGATTTACAAACTTAAAGCTCCTTAGGGCGCACGCCTATTGGGTCAGGCGCTTAGCGCTCGATAATGTATTGCAACATGACACGACCATGAGACAGGTGGTTACATTATTTGACGAACCTTATACGATGATCCGGCAAAACTATCGTGCAGTCTGTTGATACGGAGCGACCCAAGGACGACTGCCTTGTGCATTTTCCCGCAAGTGCCTTAGCATTTTTTTTGTTACGCAGGGATGTTTTTCAGGATTGTCACCACTCAAAAAGGGCCTACAAATTTCTTATAAGCCCTTGTTATAAAAATACATTGAAAATAAAAATACGAACTGTTTGGAAAAACGATACAAGCCACAATAACATTTAATTTGAAAAAAAAATTATGCCTAAATGATACATACAAATTTGCTTAGAATCACTTTTCGCTGGTATGCGTATTTTTAGTTTCAAGTATAAAAAATGTTTCAGTACCAATCCTTACTATGGATCGTAATAAACATACATTTATTAAAATGATACATTTTTCAAGGTAGCTGTGATTTTTTTTTAATGTCTGAATAAGCAGCCTAGGACGAAACTACAAAAATTAATATAATATGCATTTAATGTAATAAAGTTAAACATAATATAGAAAAGTTCACGTTTTGGACAAACGTTATTCGCGTGCAAAGCACGAAACACATTACGAGAATAGGTTCGTTAAAGCCGGAGGAGCTTTAGCAAAAGAGAATTCACAATCACCAATTTACAGTTGTCGATGCTATTTCCAGAGCGCGTAGCTCGAGGTAAATACGTTATTGAGCGCGAAGCGCGATAACCAGCAGTCGCGCACCCCAGGCGCGCTTCAAATTGCGAGCCGCAGATTTTTATACATATAACTGAGTGTAAAATTTATTTATATTTAATAAATCTTACGCATTGAAGAATAAAAAATGTAAAAACGAATTTTTTTATATTATGAAAAAGAAGTTAATTTCTTTTGATGATTTTAACACTGATTAATACCACAAGTAGCGATGCGTAGTAATTTTGGTTCCTTTACTGTTTTATCAAACATGCCTTATATTTTTTTTGCAAAAAACGTCATATGCGAAAAAATTTTAAGATAAAAGTTTGCACGTTAAAAAATATCTCATGAAAATTACTCCTGGCTTTTTTGTGAAATTTTGCATTGCTTGCGAGAAAAATAAAAAAATTATGGGTTTAGGAAAAAAATGATTCCGGGTGCTCGCTAAAAGAGAATAGCATGTTTGCTTTTTCCAAAATTTTTTGTTTAAAAAATCGAAAATAAAGATATAAATTTGTGTAAAATATTTTTAGTTTAAAAGATTATTATTAGTCTTAAGCTGGAAATATAAATTTTTTTCACTTTAATGATTTAGTAAAAGCGCAATTTGACTATTCCTTTTTATTTCGCATAAGTCAGTCACAACATATATTGTCAAATCAAAGTTTGCCATGTAATTGTAACAGGAATCTATAAACTTTATTTGAACTAATTAGAAAACAATAATAAATTGGAAAAAGCTTAATAAAAAACGCGATTGCCTAACAGTTTCTTCGTGTTGACAAGTGTTGACAAGTTTTTATAGTTTTTCTTCCTAAGAGATAGTTTTTCTCAAAAATATAGAAAGCTTTTTAAATTTTTTAGTTCTAAAGAAAAAGTTTCATATTCAGACTTCGTAAATTTAAAAATTGGCAAAGAGAAATTGAATCGAGACATAAAGTTTTCTTGGAAAGAACTGTGGCAAAATAATGATACCAATAAGAATAAACATGGTTTGTTATCATAGGGTTTGCTTAGTACTTTACGTTTGTTAATATACAATAGATATGTTCCAACGTACTGACGTAAAAAGGAAACTATTAAATAGGAATAATAAATTATTCTACACTTACTCTTCCCAAAGTTTTTCAGAAAGTTCTTGGTTTTTGGCGGCATACCTGATGGAACTTCTGTGAAAAGGCAAACATGATTTCTGCGTATTGATGCTTCTTCGCCAATAGTGAATCAATTACATTTCGATGATCGTATCGCATTTTCCTCTTTTTAAAACATCACTCTTCCGTCATGCTCTGCAAACTTGTCTTAAACCATGCTAAAAACATGAAGCATAGTCTCGAAAAACAGGGATTAAAAGTTGACAACATCGTGAGCATGATGAAGAAATCAGAAGAAGCATCATGGCGAAATCCAGTCTACCTTGTAACTCTCCATAAGGTTGTAAGACCGCACGATGCTTTCAAAATAAAAGCAGCTGGCTACATGAAGATCTGATGGAAATATTTTCGGAACACTAAAATGGTCATTCAATGTCGTAAGGGTCAGAGATTTTGCAGGGTACATAACATTGCTATGCTAAACTTAGGTTTGTGAAGTTCCTCAAAGAGCACCTCACCGCTTCACCTGGAAAAGATGCAACAACTGAAAATGCAACGGGAAGGACAAACGTAGAGAAAAATACCATCATGAACACGTACCCCTAATCTGGAAATCTGCAAAGCGTGGTGAGCCACGAATAGCGGACATAAGAAGCCAATACCAAAAGATCAAGCAAATTTGAGGTCTAAGTAAAATAGTTTTTAGACTAAGAGACAAAATTCTAATCAATGATTCACTCCTCACTTTGCAGCTTAATAACGACACGAATTTTGCAGATAAAAATTGAATTATTTTTTAATTTGAAAGAGCGATTTTAAAACTATCAATAGCATCACAAATCTGAAAATCAATTTTTTACCCTAAGGTTACTTTCCTCTCGGTACGTCACAAATAATAAATCTTAAATGAGTCAGACAAATAAAGCTAGTGATTGTGTGATTGTGAAGATAAAAATGTTTTGTCTCAAAAATAAAGTAAACTTCAACTTTCGTCAAATTAATAGTCGGAACTGTTCCTAAAATTTTTTTTAGTATTAAAGTAGGTATTTTATTATTAAATTTTGAAAAGAAGTTGTTATAAATTTTTGCTTGTAAGTAGAGTTTAAATTAAAATCTAGCTAAGGACCTCCAAATCTTCGTCATTTAGCCTAATTCTGAAGCTCTGGTGTGTTATAAAGTTATGTTATAGGAATTTTTTTGGTGAAAATTATTGACTTTAAATTATAAATATAATGAACAATAATGTGTGGAAACTTAATTTAAGCATCGGGTTGTTATTAATCTTTATATTTGCAAGGTTTGCTAGAGATAGCAGGTTATTTGTTGAATTTTTTTTCTTAAATATATCACAAGAGTTCAATTGTATCATGGATTTAGCTGTAGAGAATCCTGTTTTGTAACTACTACGTTGAAACATCCATTTATAGAGCGTTGTGGTCCTACAGGGCATTCCTTAATCTCTTCTGAGGTCATGACGTCAACAGCGCCGTTTCCCATGTTGATTTTTACCCGTCGATTTTTGATATGGGCACTATACAATCCACTTAGAATACCACTAGTCTCCAATAATGCAAAAACTTCACCCTTAGACGTTGTTAGTACAATTTGTTCTGTAACTGGCAGGGGTACATAGGCACTTTTTCCTAATCGCCGCAGAAGCTGTGATTGGGGATGGAAACTGTATCTTCGGAATTCGAGACGCTGGTACTCATTGCAATTGGGAATAAGCCGAATAAGTCCTAGTTGTCCCAGTCCGTATCCGAGTACATGGTAAACAGGCTTTCTGGCAATAGAAGACCGGGGACGAGTATACCTGACAGGAGGAAGCCACGAAGAAGAAGAAGATGTGACAAGAGCAGACTTAGCCGCAGAAGACCTGTCAGAACCTGCACTAGGTTGGCTACGATCCGGGCGGGAAGTATGAGGCCAATCCCAATCGGATTGTAAACTTAATTCTGCAAGACAAAATAGAGCATGATAGCTTAAAAAAACCAACTAGATTGGCGTTTCACTCTTTTTCATTCACTCTCTTACTGTCCTAAACTAAAGGTAAAGTGCGTTAGCCAGCTATTTGGATAAAAATTCAAAAAGTTAGGGCATTTTGAATATTCTTGAGAACTTTTTTTCAAATTAAAAAAATTCTCTGTACGGTTATTTATGGTATTCAAAAATACGAACAATTTATTCTTATGACTTTTTTCACAAAATCAAAAGATATCCGAGTTATAGGATTTTTATATGAATAAGTTTTTGGTTTCGTACCTAAAATAGGACCATATGAACTCCCCTCTAACGAAATTCTGCTGACTCCCCCCCCCCTCTTATATATAAAAATTTTGTTAGACTGGTCTTGTAACTAGACTCTAGAATCTATATATGCAATAGAGCACCACAACTGACATGTAGAACACGATGCGGTAGAAAATTCAATTGACAAAGTCTGGGTCACTGAGGTTAGGGATGTAATTAAGAAATTAAAAAACTGTGAAGTTGGGAGAAAATATTTAAGGACAAAAGTTATTTCAAAGAATGTGAATTTTTTGAACCAGACAATGTAACTACGTGTGTTTTATTGTCAATGAATGTTATAAATTGTAATAATATAAATTTATAGAAATTATATACAAACAAAAATGTGAAAAACCTAAATGCGAAGTACAAGATACGTGATGAGAATGTATTCGTTAAAACCGAAGGAGCTTTAACAGAAGAGAATTCACAATCACTAAATTACTTTTGTTGATGCTTTGACCTTTAATTTTTAAAAGTCTGTGCACAAGTGTGCAGAATATACAAAGAATCTACTTTTTTACCGCAGTTCATCGTACAGACTTTCTACACCCTAGCTGACTTCAAATAAAGGAAAATGTTTCCAGGTAATCATCATATATCTCGAAATCTTAAACTCGTACGAAAAAAATGATGGAAACATAAAATATTATTATTATTAATAATTATAATAATAATAATAATAATTAATAACTGTCAATACAAAAAGAAGAATTTACTATCCAGGAAACTAATGCACAACAAAAAAGTTAAATTTTTAACAAAGTAAGTAAATTTTCAACAACACAGGTGAATTTCTAACAAAATAATTAAAGTTTCCTTTACGAAAATGATGAATCTTTGAAAAAATAAAGAGAGAATTTTCTATTAAGAAGTAAAAAATATTAATTTTTCACGTAAAATATAATGATTGATAGTTCTAACAAGAAAATATCCAAATTTTAAATAAAAAACCGATAAATTTAGCCGATAAGATAAATTCTCTATAAAACTGAATTTTCCATCAAATAGTGAAAATTTCAGAAATTGAAACATTAAAATAAAATTGGAAATTCTATTTAACGTCCAATAATCAAGATAATTTGCAGAATTTATAGCAATAAAACCAAGAATTTAACGACCAAATTTAGACCATCACCATAAAATGTTCATAATGCAATTTGAAAAAAGATAATAAATATACTATTAAATTTTTTTCTTTTACAAAAATAAAAAAAAGACAGAAAAGTGATGAGCCAACAAACCAAATCATCTTCTTTCTCTTTTTATTTAGATCTTTTTTCATTTTTATTGCTTGCAAATCCCAAAAACAAAATATTTGCAACAAATAATTACCAACGTTTCGGCGCTCATAGAACACCTTTATCAAGAAAAAAAATTAATGTTTATTTAAGCTTCTGAAAATTTCTTGAAATCTTTTAAAATAATATAAAAATATTCAATTATCTAAAAATCTTTTTAAATAATTTCAAATAATGAAAATTTCTTTGAATCGCTTCAAATCCCTTAATTGGTGTAAATCACTTCTTTCAAATTTTATTCAAATATTCTAAAATGCCTTGAAATCCTGTAAAATGACCTAAAATGTGTTGAAATTCTCCAAAATTCTTTAAAATTTTATTCAAGTGATGAATGGGGGTCCTTCTTGACAGTTCTGTGTCATAGCTGAATAGATCCAACCCATTAGCCACCTATCAAAATCTTTCTACTCCTATGTAAATTATAAATGGTCCTAAGGGTTTATTGTTTTAAATGATTTAAAGAGAAAGATGCCTTGTAAACTAAAATTTCTAAAGATATCTTATTATTTCTCTAAATTCCATCCTGCACAGTTGGAAGAGTACTATATGTGCACGTGAAATTGGGAATGTAACATCTGTGCAAGTCTCAACTTCATCGTGCACAGTTGGGAGTGCACCATATGTGCACGTATACGGGTATGAAAGAAACACATGTGTAGGAGGTTACCATCAGTGCACGTCAAACTTTCAACGTAAAGCTTTTAGACTGTACCATTTTTGAAAGTTAACATATGGTACACTTCCAACTGTGCACGTCAAAATTCAGAGCGGAATATTTCTGTGAAATAAATTCAGATTAAAAAGGTACTCATTTTGCACAAACAAAGACAATAGTTAGATAAAAATTATATTGTCGGATAGATAAGGATTGAATAAAAGGATTTTTTTTACAGAAAGAGTACAAATATGTGCAAAACTATACATTATATTATTATACTTGCCAACATAATCAATCGCCAAGTATAAGACCAAAGTATGAAAGATTCTCATCTTTTTTAATTAGTGGAAAAGCTGCTGTTAACAGTGTGACCGATGTGTATTCTGTTTCATGGCTTGTATAGTCCTCAAGCTTGTCTTTCTGAGACTTAATTTGAGATTTATTGTGTTTGTATATCTTAAGCGACTTTCATGGAAAAATTGTGTAATTAAGCTCGCTAGAAGTACCGTCACGATTTATATTGAGATATGAATTCCTGATAACGCCAATTTATCTTAAATAAATATGGCTGAAGGGCAGTATTTAAAAAATGATGCAATATTGAATCATACAATAATACAAATATTGTATGAAAAATGCAAAATTCAAAACGACTCTTTAAAAATATGTTTGATACAAATCGCACATTTTTTAAATCCTGCCGTCGCAAGAAAGGATCCAAAATTTAAAATTTTGTTTTCTTGATACAATATTTAGAATTTTTAATTAAGACAACTCTTAAAAAAAGACTTTTAAAAATCAGAGGATTTTAAAAATATTTTTGTCGTCTCAGTGAATCCATTATTTTGAATATCTAATTGTTGATACGATATTTGGAATCTGTCACTAGACAATGTCTTTAGAATTAATTTTTCTATAGTTCCCATAATTGACATAGTCCTTGTCAGAAAGTCACAAAAAGTCTTGCAAGAAGAATTTTAGGCTCTAGACCCCATGTCAGACAAAATGCTCTTCTGTATATCGCAAATGTTATTAAAGGATTTCTAAATTGGGTATCCAGGTGCTTTATCCAGTTCAGTTTGCTATTTAGGGTTAGCCACCGGTATCTAACTGAGTCTGCAATCGTCAGCCTCCTACCACGGAATGCAGGGGCATCAATTTTTCACTTTGCACTTTCCGGTAAAAACCCCATGGTCATTTCCAAATGAGCCCCTCTAACTATGATTACGATGTCATCCGCGAATCATGGGATGTAATACTCTTTCTTATTTAGCCTACGAAGGAGGCCAATTGCTACAATGCTTTACAGGATGGGTGACAGTATACGCCATCTGCAGTCATCAGTTCGGCGATGTTTCTCCAGCTTCCTGGCTAGTTTGGTGTAGTTGTCTGGCGTAGATGTCAGTGAATTTGTAATTACAAACTTAAAAATAAATAAAACTGGATCAAAAAGATATACGAGCAGCGAGAATTGTTGAATCGAAATTCATCACTATGGACGCAAGATTTTGAAGATCCTAACAGATCACTTCAGGGGTATTGCGAAAATTACCTAATCCCTAAAATATATCTTGACCAGTTCCTCTATGTCCATGCCATTTTGTAAGAGCATTGGATAGAAGCCATCCGCCCTTGGATAATTGAGAGGATCAATGAGACTCCTTTCTGTCACTCTTAGTTCACTGAAAACCTAGGAAGTGGACTTCCATCAGTTGTTTCCTCTTCCTCTTTGAAAATTTATCCATTATTGAGCCTGATGAGCCCGAGGCGAGCTTCCAAATTTTTTTGCAGGATTTGATTGTCACGCTTTCTACGGAACGTTCTTAGAATCCTCGCAATAAGTTATTCATTCTTACTGTTTTTTTCAGGTTCTTATAGTTTTGTTGTATTAATTTTGAGTCATCTTGCACTTTTTCTAGTCTAAAGACAATTAGGTTCTGTTTAGCCTATTGTATAACGCTCTTAACTCTTAAAAGAGTTTTTCTAGGGGGTGTCCGTTACTCTGCTTCTTTAGAACAGTATTGATTGTCAAGACACTATATTTGATCTGAAAACAAAAATTTATTTCTAGTCAAATTGAAAGTATCAGCCTAATTGTTTGCCTTTATTTATAAAATATGCTACACAATAAACTATAAGATGATTGGAAAAACAGGTCCCTTTACCGTAGAATAAAGTATTTATTGAATAAAAAATTACATGGTTGGAAAGCTACGGATCTAATGTATTTTTCAACATAGTCACCAACTCTTTTCTGGAACTTCGTGAAACCAGTCAGTAACGCTGCTCTTGACTTCTTTCTTATAAGATAAATGCGTTGTTAATAAGTAGCAATTTTTCGTCAAGAGTCTAGGTCGCTTCCGTTTTATCCATTTTCTCAGTTTTTCCAAGACCTTGAAATACTCTGCGCCATTTATTCTTGTAGCTTTGGGCAGAGGTTCGTCAAAGAGCACTCCCTTGCGGTCCCAAAACACCGTTGCCAAAATATCTCTAGCTGACGTTTCAATTTTGGATTTTTTTTGAGAGGGGTCACGATCCAGCCATAAATTTTATCTCAATTTGATCACAGAGCGCACCTCACTAGAACTAAACAAAAATCTAGAGACTTCCTGCAGCTACAACTTTTTGCATTTCTGTTATGAAAAAAAGAAAACTTACTTTTGGGTTGACCATCGAGAATCCATTAAAGTTTCAAATAAGGCCTTTAAATCGTCATTATTTAGATTAATTTAAAGTACTTTGTGTACGTATTTAAAACATATTTATATAAAAATGTTTTTAGTAAAAATAATCGACCTCAAAGTATACATGTATCGCAATCACACTCAGGGCAAACGGGTATCCGCCATATAAAAATTAAACATTGAGAGGATAATATATTTCTTATTAAGATGTTTGATCCATGCACGCGAAATTAGATGACTAATAATAGAATACATAATATTGTTGTTAATTATTATTTCGTAATTAAATTTCGTTCCATGTGTGTGGCAACACTACGAGCAATATCGAGCATCAGTTTTCTAAATAACCTCTCTATTAGCAAGGTTGGCTAGGGATAGCAGGTGAGTTATTTTGTTGTTTTGCGTATCAAGGGTTAAATTTAATTATTGGTTTAGCTGCAGAGAATCATATTTTGTAACTACTATGCTAAAACATCCATCTATGTAGCGGCGTGGGCCTACTGGACATTCCTTAATTTCTTGTGAAGTCATGTTGTAAACAGTGCCGCTATGTATGTTCATTTTTACCCGGATATTTTTTCCTAGGGTACTATACAATCCACTAAGAATAGAGTTAGTCTCCAATATTGCAAAAACGTCTCCATCAGATGATGTTAATACAATTTTTTCTACGACTGGCATGGGCGCATATACATTTCTTTTTAATCTCAGTCGAACTTGTAAATAGCGATGAAATGTGTACCTTCGAAATTCGAGCCGTCGGTACACATTACAATTGGGAATTAGCCGAATAAGTCCTAGTTGTCCCAGTCCATATCCGAGTACCCGATTAACTGGCCTTCTAGTAAGAGGAGTCTTGGTCAAAGCAGACCTGGCAGGAGCAGACCTAGTAAAAACAGAATTGATAGGAACAGACCTGGCAGGAACAGACTTGGCAGAAACAAAACTGAGATAAGCATACCTGGCAGGAGCAGACGTGGCAGGAGCAAGTTTAGCAGAATTGGAAGTGGCAGGAGGAGACATGGACTGAGGTATGCGACGAGAAGATAAAGGTGGTCGGCAACGACCCGAGCGATTAATATCAGGCCAATCCCATTCGGATTGTAAACTTAATTCTGCAGAAAAAATAGAGGATTTTAATAAGCACAATAGTGTTTTTATATATCATCGTCAGAAAAAATGGATGGAGTGAAAAAGATTTATTTTAATAAGGTCTATAAGATTTTATTTAAATTTTTATGTATTCCATTGAAGGATACCATATAATTTCCACGAAAAGTTTGCAAAAATACGTCTCTTTTCACTATTTATTCTAAATGCAACATATAGTATTTAATATTTCCATCAAAAAAGATTGTAATTTCAAATAAAAAACAGTTTGAATTCAACCAAAAGAGAATAATTTTTAACAAAATATGTAGTTGAATTCTAAAATAGTAAATTCAATTACTTTTATGCCAACAGTTTGACGAATTTTCAACAGAACAGTTGGATTTAAAAATAAAAGCCGAATTTTCTACGTAGCAGTTGAATTTTTAACCTAAAAATATGAATTTCAAAGAAAAAGTCTGTTTATTACTAAATATTTTAACTATAAACTAAGAACTACGAAATCTTTTAACAAAACTGGAATAGTTTAATTTGCAGATTTAAATAAACGAATTTTCAACAAAGAAGCATATACATCTACAATTGAGAAACTTGATTTTCTCTTAAACAATATAAATTTACCACACTATAAATAAATTTTCAAGAAAATAAAACAATTTAATTTAAACAATTTATTTATGAACATTGTGTAAACACTGATTTATATCATGTATTTTTGATGGAACGAATCAAGATTTTTTTCGTCATCGATCATGTATCACTTGGCAATGAATCCTACGTATCATATTTAATAATACAATGCAAATTGATGATTTTGTGAAAAATGTTAATAAAAATTCTCTATTTGTCTATTTTCGGATGCACAAACTTAATTCTTTAGAAGCAATAAACTGTAAGTGAAAGGGTATTCAGTAGCATTTTGGTCAAACCATTCATAGAAATGACACAGAGCCTATTGCATGTCCTCTACGGAATTATCCAAACAGGAAATATATCAATAATCTCTAATTAATTTACAAAATTTTTAGGAAGTATGATAATCCTCGAAACGGAATCTATTTACGTAAGATAAAAATGTCTCCTTACCTTAGATGGTCGTACCATTTGTGCACTTGCATAGTTATTATCGTAACACCTGTGCACATGCACAGGTGGGAGGGTACCATCTTTTCTTGTGTAAATTTTATAGTGCACAGATGGGAGTGTACCATATGTGCACTTGCACAGCTTGTAAGTTTTCGGTAATGCATGTAAAAATTGCATCATTTATAGTTAAGAGTGTACCTTATGTGTACTCGCATAGTTTTTAATTCTACCATAAGTACACGTACGCAGATGGGAGTGTAATATCAGTTCATATTGAAATTTCATCGTGCACGATCAAAAACGTCCCATCTGTGCGCGTACCCACTTAGTGGGGTATCATCTGTGGACGTCTAAATTTCATCACGCTAAGTTGGGAATGTACCATAATTGCACATTCACAGATGGAACACTCCCCACTTTGTGGGTCGAAATTTCAAGTTTTACAGTTGTCAGGAATGAATTTGGGTTACATTCTTAATCATTAATGATCAAATGCGGATTCAATCAAGCCAATTTTCATTTATGAAAGGCCTGCGGTTATTTTAAAAACTTTATATAATATTTTTTACTTACCAATAGAATTAATCACTGAGTATAAAACCAAAGTATAAGCGATCTTCATCTTTTTAAATCAAAACCTAAAGTTAATGGTGTAACTAATGTATATTCTGTTTCTTAATTAGTATACAAGCTTGTTGTGTCATGAATTATGTGGCCCTCAAGTTTATCTTTCTCAGATTCAAGGAGACAAAATATTGACTAAGCTTGTAAGAACTACTATTAATATTTACATAATCTTTTGCGTAAAAATTTATGGTGGATTGGATTGCGTATGCAGCAAGAGTTGCAGGAGCACAAGAACATCCAGTCAAATTAGCATTTGTTCTAGAACTCCTTAATACAAATAATTTTGTTTTTGAGAGCAACTTTTTACATTCTTATCAGAGATGGTATTAGTCTATATGTCTGTGTGTCTGTCTGTCTTCCTGTGAGCACGATAACTTTTGAAAAAATCATG
>JAAAKG020156062.1:0-30304 GCA_010014905.2 Druon quercuslanigerum | reverse complement strand
CCAAAAATTGTACCCCCTCCACTTTGATAAATAATGATCAAAATTAATTAATTTTTGGTGTGAGGAGTACTATCTAATAGGACTACGAATGGGCCAATTTTTAGCCTGATCGGACAACTTTCATTTTTGAGGTGGGTACACTTGAGAAATTTTGCCCCATATGTATGTAGAATTAAAAGTCCTGCCATCAATATCATACACTCTCTAAGTCTGAATGAGAGAATTTTTATCTTCCTAAACAGAAACAAAAACATCTTTGTTTTGTAGACAAATTTTTTGAAATTTCAAAACTTATTCAAGTAAAGAGAAATTATGTTTTATAATTATTTAATGTATTTTCATATTTTTGTTTTTGATTAATTCATTTAGGGGACCTAATGACTGGCTTCTGTTTATTGATGGACAATGATAACCTAACTGGAAGAAAATATGTTTAAAAAACTAAAAAGGTAATAAACGATTCAATACAAAGCATACTCAGTATGGGATTTTCCAACGCAACGATCAATCGACTCAAAAAACCGAGTCGAAGGTAGTATTGTCGGTTTTTCGACATGCGATCGATGGGCCGATCGAATCGAATAATTCGATCCGATCCGATCCGACCGTGGCACGGATCGAAAGTCGATTCTTCGACATTTCCCTCTGTTTTGAGTTTCGAGGTGTACCTTTTTCTTTGGACTCGTTACTCAGGTAGTAGCGTGATGTATCTTTGGTAAGCAGACTCGGACTCTTTTTCCTGCGAGTTAAGTGTCAACCATGGTTCATACCAATTGTGCTATCTGAGACCATTTAACATTTTGGTATTTTTAATTTGAAGTCAGCATTTCTTTTTCTTTCGGCTTTCGTTAAGTCATTTTCCCGACTCGATCTTCTTCTGGTGTTGTGGGAAGTGACGAGTTGGATGACGTATGACTTCCGGTTGCGTCGGGATCGATCATTGGTGAACGATCATGGTCGTAGCATCCGTAGGCTACATCTCTTCTAATTTTTCAAAACAATAAAAAAAATTTTCTTTTGCACAGTGCTTTCTGAATTGACTAGGGCACACCTTATTTAGATTACAGTGACCAGGTTTTTGGACGCTAGTAGTGTCAGTGAGAAACTCGCTGGTGCTATATGTGGTCGACTTCAACCTGGACTGGACGTGATTCCTTTGCTATCTCACGCCAGTCCGCGATTAATTATGTAACATTTGCATCCTTCGAGCCGGATTGTTGGTTAGCGGACGATCCTAAAGCATGACAAACGTACTTACTGACTGTGTAATTGTTCACAACATTGCAAACGTCTCGAGTCAGGCTCTCAGGCATAACAACCATACTGCTAATGGATTGTTTGCAACATTGCGAATGCCTCGACACAGGCTCTCAGCCATGAGAAACGTGCATACTGACTGTGGGATTGTTCTCAAAATTGCAAACGTCCCCAGACAGGTTCTTAGTCAGGAAAACGATACTACTAATGGATTTTTTGTAATATTGTGAACGCCTCGAGACAGGCTCTCCGTCGTTACAAACGTACTTGCTCACTGTGATTGTTCTCAACATAGCAAACATCCCAAGACAGGCTCTCAGGTATGAAAACCATACTGATAATGGATTGTTTGCAACATTGCGAATGCCTCGAGAGAGGCTCTCAAGCATAACGAACCTGCGTACTGGCCTTGTGATTGTTTGCAACATTGTAAACGCTTCAAGACTGGCTCTCAGGCATGACAGACATATAAATTTTGAATTGTTTTCAACATTGAAAGTGGCTTGAGACAAGCTCTCAGGCATGACTCACTTATATTATAAGACAGACTGTATGTTTTTCTCTTGTTATTTAATTTTGCTAAAACCTGGATTGAAGTCTAATAAGCTAACTTTGAATTTGCTTACCCGCACAGAGAGGGATAGATGTTCAAGAGTAGATAATAAAAACCTTTATGTTTAACCATATTATATAGATATTACGGCATAATGTATAATATCTTTTATTCAATGAGAATATATCAAGGGGCCATTTTTGTTTATATTAGAAGTATAATATGTGTGATATTGACCATTAATATTTAGAATATTTAAAAAATCGAATTTTATTGAAGCAATGTCGCTGGAGGGTGGCGTAGCGACGAAAGATTAAACCCCCCTTTGTCCGCATCTTGAACAATCATCGTGTGTGTTGTCGTTTTTAGGATATATATTGCTGTCAAAATTTTTGAAAAATGGATTCAGAGTTTTGAAATTGGATATAATAATTTTCCCAAGAAAATCAGGACAATCGCTCCATCGCCACATTCTGGCGGTTACTAATTGTGTGCTGACACAATGCGGCTAATTATGCTCCATGGCGGGCGAAAGTGAATTTCTTACTTATGAACGGAAACTTATTGTGTGCGTCATGGCGAGCGGCACTAACTCTTGACAACCATAAGCGGATTTGGCTTTGTTCGGTGAAAGAGGCGGTCGGGATGTTAATAATTTATTTGATATTATTGTCTTTTTTTTAAATAACTTTCGAGTTCCATTGTTGCCAGAATGGTTTTCACTCAATACTTATTCTTCTTGAAATTTTCCCTCTGTTTTGAGTTTCGGGCCGTATCTTTTTCGTTGGAGTCGGTGCTCAGGTAGTAGTGTGATGTCTCTTTGTTGAGCAGACTCCGACCCTTCTTCCTGCGAGTTCAGTGTCAACCATGTTTCTGGCGAGTGTACTTCTTGCGATTCTTGAACCAGTTCAAATCAATTGTGCTATTTGAGACCATTTAATATTGGCGTATTTTTAATTTAAAGTCACTATTTCTTTTACTTTCGGTTTTCGTTAAGTGGTAGTAGCTTCCGGAGGCTACATCTCTTCTAATGTTTCAAAGCAACCAAACCATTTTTTGGTACAAAGTGCTTTCTAGATCGACTCGGAGACACTCTATTTGGATTAAAGTGAAAAGATCTTTGGACGCTAGTAGTGACAGTGAGAAACTCTGGTGCTATAAGTGATCTTGCTGCTAGCCGTTTTCCTATACCACCTCATATACCTTTACCCCCTTCTCATGCATCCTTTTCACTGTATCACCCTGCAGCCTATTCCTCCTAAAACACCTTTCTCTTTCAACCTCCGTCTTCTTCTCTCATTCCCTATTATCTTTCATTAACCAATACTCCCTAAGCCGGCTTACTTCCCCCACTTTCATAAATTTTTACCTCATATTTACACGCCCGACTCCCTGTTAGAATTCCTAAATTTTTTCTCCTCTCCCTACTAACAATATGATTAGGTGTATCCAGTCCCTTATCGTTCTGTCTGAATCGAGTATTGGCAATACAGTCTTTCTCAAGCAATAAGGTCTCAAAATGCCAGGTCCAATCAGAAAGAGTGTTCTTGAAAAGAGAAAGGAGGGATAGTGCATGAATTCAGACTTGAAGCTTTTAATAGATTAACATACTCTATGGTCCCTGAAAAACAGTTTTAGGGCTATATGACGCCAAGTGCTCAAAATCAGTGCATATGGTATATCTTCCTAGCATTAAGTTCAGCATTTTGAATGAACTGCAAAACTCAGTTTGAGAGCAGGATCAGACCTAAAATCAGGTCAGTATCAAGTGCTATTGAACTAATCATGTATATCGGCCACTTCCAGCAACGTTCAAACGCTAATGGCTCTGTTCCACCTCATATACCTTTTCCCGCTTTTCATGCATCCTTTTCACTTCATCCCACTGCAACCCATTGCTCCTAAAATAACTTTCTCTTTCGACCTCCGCCTTCTTCTCTCATCCTAACCAGCTTACTTCCCCCTCTTTCATAAATTTTTACCTCATATTTACACGTCCGATTCTCTGTTAGAATCCCTAAATTTTTTCTCCTCTCCCTACTAACAATATGATTAGGTGTATTCCTTGCCAACCCCAGTGTCAAATTGTATAAAAAGTGCCGGCATAATGTTTGAACAACTGTTTTTTCTAGTAAAATTTTTTTTAATAACATAGTTCAAAATTGACGGGCTAACTGAAAAGATTCCTTGATTCGATGCATATGGATTGACCTATAATAATACTACACTTTATTGAAGATTAAGGAAGTGATGCTCATTCGTAATATTTGAAAAATCTGTTCTAAGCAGAGAAACTTTTTTCATCGACATAAATCAAATTTGATGTATGAAGAGAAAAGACGTTTTGATTATAAATTTTTAAGTAAAATAATTCTGGCAGAGACTGATAAGGATTTTAATAGTATTCTGATAGACACCAGTTTTTTATGTCTGAAAATAATAATCCACCTAATAACTATTTTTGTTACAAATAAGTAGATGTTTATATAATTTTGTTAAGTAATTTATTATTGTTTTTAGCAGTTTCCTCTTAGAATAGAGTTAGAAGGTCTTGGGTTTTCCTAGTTTTATAATTATAGTGACGTAATAATTCATTTAGGTTATCAAACATAATTGGATTACCAATTTATGTTTAATAATATTTTCTTTAAATAATGCTAGAAAGTTTTTTTTTCTAAAGTGTAAGCATTTTGTCAACTTTCCACTTAGAGTGAGGTAAAAATTAATAAAATGAAACAATTGTTTGAACAAATTATTATTGTTTATACCTATCTTCTCCTATAGTCTCATATAGATTTGATTACAAGTGTACACCTGACTTCACCAGTTGCCAACCCTTCCTACTCAAATGTGTTTTATGGATTTTGATATACTTTAGCCCTACAAAGCCTCAATCTAATGGATGTTTTGATAAAACATCATCTTGTAAGACTCAACCTTTTATTGTAGGTAGTAAAGGAAAGGATAGTGTAGAGTACATTTTTTTGTCAGGCCTCTTACTTTTGTTACGTTATACTAAAATCACAGCGTCTGTAATATCTGTTTGGCAAATTTGTCTAGAAAGGTTTCAACTTGTACAGAATAGAACCGTGACGTTTTAAAAATGATCCGGCTCACCTTGATCAACTATGCCTACTCATCCCTCGCTACTCGGAGAACCCCTATCCCAGAGGTCTTATTATTGTTCTGCGAAGGGATAGACTATCATAACTCATGCAAAATCTCAGGGTTGTAGCTTGCATATATTCTTTTACGCCTGGATTGATGGGTAAACCCTCGATCAATATTACATACATTTTTCCTATGAAACTGTAAACATTGATTTCAAAATAAATAAATACGTTTTTGCAGCTGCTACTCTAATCGCATCCGACATTTCGATGAATTTTCAAGTTTCATTGAAGAAGCGAGTAGCACCGCCTCCTCCACCAGCCGGAAATACAGTGCCAATGTCTCATTACGGGACTCTACCAACTTCTGGATCTTCACACAGCAGAACAGCCAGCGAACCTATTTTAGCTGGCCATTCCACACACACTCTCCCGCAGTCGTTACATACTTTAAACAGTCAGCGCCATAAGAGGTCACCCAGCGAAGATTCTTCTACTGGACATGGTAAGATATTTTTATAAAGAACGAAAATTATTATTGAATAATGCTGTTTATTTCTGATTTGCCACACTTTTATCACAATTTATAGGCACTCATGTGTGGGATCGATAATGTATAGTTTAAGTAAAAGTCATTTTTTTTTCTTAAAAAGAATGAAATGGACTGTCAGGGGAAAATGTCTTGGTCTTCAAAGATTTTGTGCGAGCAGGCTTTTTGTCGGATATATTTAACTGCTTTCACATGGGATAACAAAAAATTGACTAACATGCTTTCGATTGTTTTTGTTACGCAAGTAACAATAATTTTTTTATCATTCTGCAGTGTAAAGCTGATTCAAAAATTAAAATGAATGAATTTAGGACTTATTTGCTTAAACAGAGTAAAAGATGGTGCTGTGTTTGGAAGGGAAAGGGACTGTAGTGTCTCGGTCGTTGCGTCATACAGCAGCACACGCCTGGTTACCTAGCGAGCTGGAATCCGGGGCGCACACTCGATCTGCCACAGGTGTCGGGAAGGCATCATTCCTCGTATTATTGCTTAGAAAAAAACCGTTTTTCTTTACCTCTATTTGTGATACTATATGGCCGAACGTGATGTTTATTATTTATTTATTTTTGAGGTGTAGACTTTTAGTGCTCGAAGAGGGGTGAGTCGAACATAGCGCGTAAAAAGAAGTTAAAGTGAAGTTTATGTGTATGAAAAAAGCCGGTAAACAGTAAAAACACAAAACCTGAAAAATTATTTTCTCTAAGAAATTGAAAGAAGAAGAGGGATATGAGGGATCTCACGGTTTGTATCCAGTCCCTTATTGTTCTGTCTGAATCGAGTATTGGCACTACAGTCTTCTTCAAGCAATAAGGTCTCAGAATGGTAGGTCCAATCAGAAAGAGTGTTATTGTAAATAGAAAGGAGGGATAGTGAATGAATAGGTGATAGAATATTTTAATCAATTTTAAATTCAGACTTGAAGCTTTTGATAGATTAACATACTCTATGGTCCCTGAAAAACGGTTTTAGCGCTATATGACGCCAAGTGCTCAAAATCAGTGCATCACTCAGTTTCAGAGCAGGATCAGTCCTAAAATCAGGTCAGCATCAAGTGTTATTGAACTAATCATGTATATCGGCCACTTCCAGCAACGTTCAAATGCTGATGGCTCAATATTTTTTCTAACTGCAACACATAACGTTTGAGGGCAGCAGCGTTGCCAAAAAAGGTCAATATCCAGTGCTACCATGCAAATTATCTATATCGTCCACTTCCAAATGCATTCCAACGCTTAAAACTCAATATTTTCAATTAAATAAGGTTAATTAATTAAAATAAAGTTAGCATCAAATGCAGTAATGCTAATCATATAAGTGATAAGCTTCTCGCAACTTTAGAACGCCAAGCGTTCAATACTATGTATTAACTGTAACATTCACAGTTTGATGGCGACAACAATCAGTGAAAAAACAAGAATAATAATTAGTTAAATTGTGCCACCCATATATATTGTCCATGAGGGAGTTGTCTATTAGTTGACTGAAGGAAAATCTGCTTTAGTCTTGATTTTTGGTAAATAATTTCGGGACTGAAGCGTGTTTCTAATGAAACCGTGTCTTGACTTTGGGCCATATACTTTGAGAGATGCCTGTGTTACTAATTGCACGGCCTTTTCAACTGCTTCCGTTCCTGATTGCAGTGTAACATTCCGCCTTATTTCTTCTTATTTTATTTGGACCAATTGCTTTGGTAGTGTCATCCTTTTTAATTAGTCCCACGTCTTTTACTGTAGATGTGACAAAAGCAGCTGCTGCTACATCTGAGATTTCGAAACGATCAGCTATTTTTGCTACTAGAGTAGTTGGGAACGAGAGCGCTCCTGTAAAATAGTCAGAATCCAGTTTAGATGTATCACACAGAACTTCCTCATCCTCAACATTGTCGCCAACGGTTGCAGGCCTCTTTTTTAGACAATCTGCAGTTTTCTAGACAATTCTGCTGCCAGAATTTGTGTTGCAGCTTTGTCATGCTGCAACTTCAAATATAATATTTGCTTTGGAAAGAAATTTATGATTCAGTTTGAGATTAATTTTGTCCTACATTGATTTTAAAGGGATTGTAGGAATTGATGCCCTTACGCACAATTTCTCTAGTTGTTCGGTAATGACACGAGCTACGTCATTAACGTCTAACTGTTTTCTATTTCCCTGGCCTTCCATTAGCTCATACCTGTGTTACCATTCCTGTGATTTGGCATTTTCTCTGCTTTCCTACTGGCAACTGGAGCCATGATGGCATGAAGACCTAAATAGGAAGACGTCCAAGACGACAGCGAAGTAACAACCAGAAATCGACACCAAAGCTATCTCTTCAAGTCTGAACAAGCCAGCGCGGTGTGGATGCAGTGCCGTAGCGAAAGGCGAGAGCCAGCCGCCTATGTCCACTCGTTCCTTCCGTCCGCCGCTGTGATCAATGGTTTATTTGGCAAATTCAAAATTTTCAAATGAATATCTAACTTCTATGCGTTTTGGGTAATCTATGCGAGGCATGGGTAACATTACGGAATTTTTAATCCCCTGTTTATATCCCTGATCACACCGCTATTGTAAGTAATGCACAGTGTTCTGCTAGAGTCTGTCGCCCTAGTGGGAGTTTAGAAATTTTTATTAAAAAAATCAGTATTCACCTTTAAAATCTTATTAAGTTCCCCTACATGCATTTTCGTTAAATCTTGGCAGAGGGAATTTTTTGAGCAGACTTTTGAGGAGGCCATTTGTTGGTTTATATCGGATTATCTATATATACCAATGTTTTAAGGAGGCGATTTTATTGCACGTATCTACAACGTGAAGGACCTGAAAGGGTTATTTCTCTCCGAAAATTCTGCAGCATGATATAAGTGAAGATCATTAGACTCTGAGGTCAACAGAAGGAGGGAGGCTTTTGTTAAAATTCTTGAGAGTGGTAAACTTATGATTTACAAACGTGTAAATAGAGACTCAATTTTGTTGTATAATACAATAATTTGGAATAAAAACCGCAAATGTGACTGTATACGTGAAATGTCACGCATCGTAAGCTTAGAAAATCTTTAAATGTCTTTAAAAGGTCAGGTTTTTCCGATACGGAGGGAGCAAAGTATCTACGTAGGTCCAAGAAGAGGCAATACGAATGTTCAATGCTAAATTCACAAGCGGCATGTAATAATTCTAAAGATTTTCGGGCAGCGGTCAATAGATGTAGATTGGGGCATCCTTCAACTAATAATATAGGCATGCATGCATTGCAGGACCTTCTATTCTCTCTCTCTCTCTCTCTCTGACTGAAGCTCTAGTTACATACAGTGTATTGTAAACGAACCCTGTTTTTGGACTTTAATATCTCGATTTATGAAATTGAAGCCTTTTTATTGAAATTTAAGTGTAATAAAACGCCGGGGTAGGATGAGGTTCCCAATGAATTTTTAAAAATCTTTTCGGAAAATCGGGCACAGTACTTAGGTCGCCTCTTCAAGGAGATCTGGGCTGGTCCTATCTCGCTGGGCTAAAATTCATGCTATCATGTTGCATAAAAGAGGATCAATCTGATCCTCATAATTACCGAGGAATTGCGCTCGCATTACACTTTGCACTTGTTGCACATATTGAACTTCTTTTCCTACTAAGATCGTCCCTTAGATCCTGTTTACAAGGTTGACTGCGTTGGTCAACGAGGTAAACATTCTTCCAGAAAATCAGGCCGATTTCAGGCCTGGAAGAAGTTCTATTAGCCATATTTTTATGCTGAATTCTCTAATTTAAATTCACTTGTCTATCACAAAGCGAAAATTCTTTGCTCTTTATATAGATTTCAAAAAGGTATTTTTCTCAGGAAAGCACTGTCACCTATGGAGCAAACTTCTATGAATAAGCATGTGCACTAAAGGTAATACGAATAACAAAAAATCACTATGATAACGCTAACATGTCCATTCGCACTTATGAGGGTCTGAATTCATCCATTATGATAACATGTGAGATGCTTCAAGTAGAAATCCTTAGTCCTCTTTTTTTTAGGTTTTCACATATAATCTAGAAGAGTACTTACGAAATCGCGGTATGTATGGAATTTTAATAGATCAATTATTGTGACCTTATTTTGCTTGCTTACGCTGATGACCTAGTCATATTCGCTTACTATCAGGCTGACTTCCAAACAAAAATTAACCTTATCGCGCAACACTGTAAGAGCAATTTTTTAACGGTCAACTAGGCAAAATCAAAAGTTATGGTGTACCGCAATGGGCGGCCACGTGAATACAAATTCTTCTACGCACAGGCTCAGCTAGAAGTAGTAGCGAATTTTTATATCTCGGTGTTGACACATCAGATTCGGGTATTTTTTATAAAGAGTTCATATAAAGAATGTCTTCTGCAAATATTGCTATGTGTGCTGTTTCAAGAATTGTTTTTGCATCTAAATCTAAGACTACCCTTTTTCGTAGCCTTACACTTAGTGTTCTTTTTCACGCAATAGAAATCTGAGTATTAAGGTACTCTGATTTACTCGAGAAATTACAGTCCTCTTTCTTGAATAAAATACTAGGCTTACTCAGCTTAGACAGCTTACACGGCTTAGACAGGTATCCTAAAAGAAGTTTTTCTAAATCGAAGGCAATGTTCTTAAATCCTCATTGCAACTCGAAGTATAACTGAGTTCTCCAGCACAAAGATATGTTCACTGTAAGTAACTCGGAGCAAATGTAACTGGACTTGGATTCTATGTCACACGGTGAAAATATGTATGTTTTTTTAAATAACTTTTCTATCTATCTCTGGCGTTCTGACTATGAAAAATCCCTCCATTCAAGTAGTTTATAAGTCTTCCCGCATCTTAAACTCTATCCGGACTTTTAATCATGTCTGCATCTTAGATATATTTTGTTTATAACTTTTATTATTGCTCATCTTAGACTTCTAGGCTCTATCAGAAATTGTATACGTTTTGAAAAATATAAAGTTACTTATTGCACTGCTAAACTCTGCGCCATATGTAACCTGTCTTTAAGAGAAGATCTTTATCATTTGAAACCACGACGGTCAATAGTCAGTATCGGCTGAGTCTTTTAAACGAAATAGAGACGAGCACCGATTGCTCCGTCAACCGGGCAGCCTAGATGAGACCTGGTGGAAGAAATTAACCGAGTGGCTGTAATCGGGCTTGAACTGGGCAACTGAATAGAAAGCACTGAAATTCTATGACGGTGAGCTATATAAGAGACGGGCTTCGACGCTCCGTGTACCAGGTGGTCTAGATGAAACCAGGTGGAAGAAATTAACTGAAAATGCTGTAACCGGGCTCGGATCGGGCAAATAGATAGAAAGCTCTGGAATTCTACTATGGTGCGCGAAATAGAGACGAGCACCGATTCCTCCGTGGACCTGGCAGCCTAGATGAGACCTGGTGGAAGAAATTAACCGAAAGGTTGTTACTGTGCTCGAACCGGGCAGACGGATATAAAGCACTGGAATTCTATGACGTTGCGTGAAATAGAGATGACTACTAATGCTTGAGAGAGATCCTTTTCTTTCTGTACTTTCCTTTCGAGGGAAAAAGTACAGAGCCCAAGAATCAGATAGGCACTTCAAGAAGAACTTGATTATCAAAAAATATACCATTCATTTCGATTCACAACTTGCGTTTCTAAATTGCGTAGCTTGTTGGCCACGTTTAGTTTCCGAAACCGTACAGCTGAATGACAGGTGATCGCTTCTCGACCTGTCACATTTCGATCTCGGGGACTGATTCCACGGTACGGAATAAAATGATGAAAACTGATCAAGTTATTCCTAATTGCGCGCGTTTAACGATGTTGCAAAAATAAAATCAATATTTGGAATTTTGAATCAAGTTTTCGTTACCAGTTTAATGAGCTTTTTAATGAAAGTTTATTGAGTATATGTAAGATAAGATAAACGTTTATTTTTCTTTCTGCTGGCCATAAAAAACTGACTTGCGCACTCCTCCACTTTTACAGAATTTTCTTCAAACTAACTCTTTAAAAACTAACGTTCATCCACACGTTATCTCTAAGTCGACCTTTCCTTCCTGGCTGCGCATCGCCTCGCACGCATGTCGCTACTTTCTCGCCTCGCACGCATGACGTTATATTCTCGCCTTGCCAGCCTCTGCCACCGCAGCTAATCCCTAATCCTTATCTACTATTTGTAATATGTATAATTTTCTTAAATCTACTTCCTCTCCTATATACAATCTTCCTTCTCCATTCCTATTCCTCCTTCCTTCTCTTCTTCTCTATCTTACCCAGCACCCCCTTTACCCATGTCACTGCCCTTTTGCCCTCCCTTTCATGCATGATTATCCCACTCCTTTCCACCTCTTCACAGTCCTCCAACCAGTATTCCACTTTTGCATCCCTTTTCCCGCACAATTCACACATCCTCTTCTCTCCAGAAAGCAAGAACCTGTCGTAACTCTACATGCATCCGCATCTCATTCTCGCTAAAAGTTCCTGACATCCTGATCTCTTTTCTCACACAAATATTGCGCTCTCTCCCTTGGCATAATCCACACATAGTTCCCACTAAAACTTGACTCTCTTATTCTCTTCTCCCCTGTTTCCTTCTCTCTCTTCATGCTGTTCTTTTTAACCAACTCATACACCCTCCTTCCTTCCTTATGCATCCTTCTCACTTCATATATCTGCAATCCATTTGTTCCAAAATATCTTTCCCTTCCCCCCTCCAACCTTCCACCTCTACGTCTGTTCTCCTTCTCCCACCAACATTCCCTAACCAGCTTACTCCCCCCTCTTCTAAGAATTTCTTCTCATATTCACACGCTCAGCTCCGCGTTATAATCCCTAAACCCGTTTTTCCTGTCTCCCTCCTGACAATATAGTTCGGCGTATTCCTTTCTAACCTTATATACCCCCCACACCCTCTCGAACAGGCCTCTCCACTCCCTCTCTTCCATTGCCTCTCACAACCTCCCCCTATCTACCGAAGGGATAGGGATAGCGCTTTTTAGATATACAAAAAACGCGTACACTTTGGCACCATATTTGACTAGTTCTCTATCCACTACGTGCTACAATACGTTAATATTGTTAATGGTACTCCTTCCGTCCCTAAAGCCCGCCTGCGTCTCCGGCAGTATACCTTTCCCTTCAACATCTTTTCGCAGCCTATCTGCCAGCACCATAGCGTATATTTTGTACGCCGTATTCTTTAGTGTAATTCCTCTATAATCTTCCTGCCTCTCCCTATCCTCTTTTTTATACAAAGGTACGATCACCCCCTCCCTCCACCCTCTTTGGAATCCCTCCACCCGCCATACTTTTCCCACTACCCCTTCAGCCTCTCCCATACCTCTTGTGTGCCAAACAGCCATGCTTCGTTCTATACATCGCCCCGCCCTGATACCTTAAACCTTTTCAACTTCCTTATCTGCCTCTCCATCTTCTCGTCATTCAACTCCTCTCCATCTACCTCCGTTGTTCTTCTAATCCTCTCATCTCTCTTCCGTGTGTCGTTTGTCGTCCCCTTCTGTCTTAAAATTTCTCAACTCCTCTTCCATCTCTTTTTCCTTTTCCTGCTTTTTTTATTACACATTATACTAAACTCTTCCCTCATTTCTGCGTACTCCTCCCTTTTCGCATTTCCTTCTTTGCACTTCCTGTACATCCTTTTCACCTTTCTCTTCATCGTTTTACATTCCCTATCTCTTCCACCGACTCCCCCTTAAAGCTTACGTTTCCCAACTGCTCCTAATACTTCTCTGTTGCTTCTCTCGTCCATAACACACTCTTCCCAAACAACCCTTCTTCCCACCCTGCATTTCAAGAGATCCTCCGCTTCACTCGCGCTAGACGCTCTCTCCCTTGCTTTGGCGTTTCTTCGTTCCGATCTTTCCCTCTCCCTGACGCGCCACTCGACACCGGACCACGCCCTACTGGCCGTCGTGGCCTACTGGAAATTTTGACTCCTTCGAGATCACTACATGCACTGCCAGTACTCTCGCACCTCACCTCCCGCTCTTTCGTCGGTAACTGTGACCTATCTATGCAAAGAAGTACTTCCTGCAGCCAACAGATGTCTCTCCAGACCGTTCTCGCTTACCGCCCCAAATTTTGCTTTTTTTGCACTATTTCCTCCCTCACAGCCCCTTACAGACACTTTTTAGCGGGCGCGATGAAAGAGAGGCAAGGGGGTCCTTTGTGGAAAAGCGGAGAGAAAAAATAATAAATGAAAGAGTTGGACGTGAGAGAGAGAGAGAGAAATAGTTAAATTATTGGGATATAAATAGCACATATATGTATATGTATAAAAAAATTATTATTCGACATGTTTATAACGCAAAAAAATATTTAAAAAATACATAAAAAATGTTGAAAAAATGTTGAACCAGTGGCAGCGTGGTTGCAAGGCCCTTTTTAGCTGCACCGGAGGCGCCTGGTTAAAGCAAGATCGCGCAACACGGTGGACCTTTGACTGCCGCATGGACTGTGATATTTAAAATCTCTCCTGCTAATCTTTTTATGTCCAAAAGTCTGTTCTGTTTGGTTTAACTACTTCTGTTTAGATATTCTGTTATTGAACCACCATGTCCATAATTTGCTTCATGCGTGAACGGTCCCTGGAAAAAATGTTTTGCTCCAAATATCATGAAAAGAATGTTTTTTCTGCTGTAAAAACTGTCATTTTAGTTAGTAGAAAAAGACCACGAAATTCTTTATTTGACAATGAATGCTTTTTTACTGCTGACGATACTGACACTAAAAGTCAAGAGTATCAATCTGACATTTGTTGACATCCAAGAGGCCAACAGTAAATGTGTATTTGGTTTGCGAATGGATGTATACGATCTTTATGGTTTATGCGCCTGCTCTCATCAAGAAGAAGGCGATTCTATCAAGGTTCCAGGTGAGTTTGCAACATCTCACCTTTCTGTTTCTTTTCTGTTTCGGTAAAAGCTGAAGAAATAGCATCATGTTTGGCTACAATGAAGAACATTGTGATCAGCGAAAGAGAATAGGTTTCAAATTCTCAAGTCGTACACTTGTCTATGATGTCAGATGATGTCTTAATATTTTAAACAGGGCTTAATAGAGAACAGTTGCAATACTTACTGCAATTCGTGAAAAATGGACGCCTACATGTTCTTAGTCCTGAATTTACTCTGGGTGTTTTGTTATCCTGTCTTCGCTGGGCATATACATATGACGAACTTGCCTTGCCTTGGAGTATGACTCAGCAAACGACAAGTTCGCATTGCGATCAAATTAGACGGCTCTTCTCCAAATCGTGTTGCAGCAAATACCATTCTCTTGTCCTTGATGTTTTTAAAATATACTTATTTCCTTGAATAGGCCGATCACATAAATAAAGCGGGAAATTTTGAGTTCGAAGTTGTTACAAAAAATACAAAATTGACTGCACTGTAAAAAATTTCAGGAATTTTTTCCACTTTTTAGTGGGGAAAAATCCACATTTTCGTTATGGAAAATCATTTTCCCCAAGATTTAGGGAAGTTCTTCAAAAAGTTCCTATAATTCACTAAAAAATTGGGGGAAATTCTCTAAAATTTAGGAAATTAAATAATACCTACAATTTTTGGGGAAATTTCCCTAAACTTAGGGTAATTGATACGAAAGTTTTGGAAAATTTCCTAAAATTTAGGGAACTGAGTGATTCAAACTAAATTTAGGGAATCGCTCTAAAACTAATGTTTGATTTGCCATGTAGATTACGTAAATTGTCTGAAAATTCTTGAAGTGTTAGTTATTTTCAGGAAGATATTTTGTCCTAAAATAATTGATAAAATAGCACAATATTTTGAATAATGTTAAAAGTGTACTTAGAGACAAGATTTATTATTGTTAAGGCTTCCTCAAATATTTTAAATGATTAATTACTAAGTATTTTTCAGAACATTACGAATTTCTAGAAACATTTATAAACAATTATAAATTTGTATGGAATTTTAATCAAATCCACATCTGGAAAAAATACATATAGAATTAGATGTGGGTGAAAGGTGTTCCCAGGAAGTCATAAGGCTTTAAATTCGTATAGATGCCCATTTAAAATTGATCTGAAAAGTTTGACATGTTGAAATAAAATCTAATCCTTCGGGTAATTGAAATTGGTAAGAAAAAAGTTTTTGATCAACTAGTTCACCTTCATTATAATCTTGCGAATAATATAAACATAGAATATTTACTAATAAAAACATTAAAACCTAAAAGTTAGGTTAGAATTCGTATTTCATTTCTGATCGTCTGTGATTCATATTTTTTGTTTTTCAGATGAAAATTTTTGAAATTTTTGGATTAGACGAATATGTAAATAGAGTATTTTCAATACTTCAAACTTTTCTTAGACATTTGACAGATATTTTATTTGAAAGTAGTGTGGAAAATATGATTTAAGTGGTATTCCTGGATTCGTAAAAGGAAACGCTGGAGATTTTATTTGTCTAATTTGAATACATATTTATAAACTTAAAATATGCTAAGTCAAAGTTACTCCAGTCTTGAAGACCAATTTCTCGGCTTTCAATGATAATCGCATAAATAAAAAATAGAGTTCCTGTAATAAAAACTATTTTATACAAAAATTCGAATAGAATATTTGCAAAATTTGTAACTTTACTTAGACTTTTGATGGCTCTTTTATCTCAAAGTATTTTGAAAAATATGACTCACGTAGCATGTCTAGATTTGTAAAAGAATAAGTGAGGGATGTTATTTATCAAATTTGATTACTAAAAAGTAAAATCCGTTCAACAAAAACTATTTTTGTATTTATTTTTTATTTCTACTTATTTTCTATAGTATTTTTTATTTATTCAGATATTACAATCCAATTTATACCAGCGCTGAACAAACATCATAGCCGCGCTTGTGCTGTGAGTCCCCAGCAGGGTCTTCAAATTTTTACTGAGTAGCGCAACACAGTTTTCCTCATTCGAATGTAAGGTGAGGTTAGATTGCACATACAAAGAAAAAACGAATCATGAATGTTCGCCAGATAGAATTTACAGTTATAAATATAATTTATATCTAACATTTATTTTACTTAAAAAAAAAGAATAATTCCTACCTTTTTTAATACATCAGTCACATAGTTTAAGATTATGACTATGGTAAAAATATTTGTCTTGTATTTTCAAATATTTATTTGTATCTGACCAATATTTTTGAATTAATAGTGGTTTCAATATTATGATGGTCCGATGAAGAGGGGGTACGGCTGATATCAACTTATTTTAAATGGTAACTTTTGATTTTTATTTATTTTTGGTAATTTTGTGCAACAAATCAATACAAATAAATGATAGAAATTTAGAAAAAATGTAATAATAAAAGAAATAATAAACACAGAATACAAATACACGTACCGAATGAGATTTTCAAATTACAAGCACGTTTCCCTACATTTTATCATCTTTTGTGAGCCGAATTTTTACAAATAAGTGATTCCTGTTGCAATCAGATCGGACTTGTACCTACATGATGTTAATTATATGAAAAAAATGATACAGAAGCATTTTATTACAAACTCTGCCATTAAAACTTCGGAGGAAAGGAAAGAATTTAATTTCGTAGATATACACTTTTCCTACTCTAACTTCATATTTCCAATAACTGAATCAATCTGTCCGATTTTTCTGCAAATCTTACATGGGGAAAGCGTGTAACTGGATCACGGATTTTAATAATTTTTTTGTAGCGAAGAATATAAAACGAAAAAGCCGAAAAAGTTTGCCCAGACGGAAAGCGGTTTACTTGCTGAAAGGATTTTTAGGACATCCGCGCGGAATGACTATCGGTCGAATTGTACCGTCATGAGTTTGCGTCCTCGCACTTTTTCCCTTAAAATAATTTAACCGTGAATATACACAATTATTATAAATGCTATCAAAATAATAGTAAATATTTTTTGAATTATATTTTAAACCTCAAAAAATTACTATCTCATACAAATTTTTTTAACAATATTTAGATGTGTTTATTATATAATAAATGATTTTTAAACAATGAAATTTATTATTTAAACAAATTTCTACATTTTTAGCATCGAAAAATTATTTTTTAAGAATTGTATGTTTAAAAAATTAATTGAAAATATCTAAAAATATAAAAGCGGGATTTCGTTTATAAGTATTGATATTTTGAATCAAGAATAGGATATTAGGTCTAGAAAATACTATTATATTGTTGAAAATACGTATAAAAATATCGCTTGACAATTCGATTCGGCACAAACGTCTAATAAAACTTTCAAATTCCTCACAAATATATAATACAAATCTGAAAATACCTAAAAACGCTATTCGGTATCATGGCCGTCGTATGAAAAAGAATTTTTACCGATTATTCCGGAAATATTTATTAAGTAAAATATTATCATCAATATCAACTTCAACATCAACCTTTCAGCTGCGGATTTTTTTGTCGCGGATTTTCAACTCAGCTTCGACCTTTTATTTATATTATGTTAAGTAACTTATATTAATTACCTAATTTACTGATTTAACTACTTACTTAAATATCTAATAATTTAAATAAATAATTAAAACTTCACTGATGTAACTAATTAACAAGAGATAAAGCGCGTGGTACCGTACGGTACCGTCAGCAGCTGATGGGTTAACTTTCATCTCTGTACTTCTTGATGCTCGAGTTTTATTGTCCGTTTCCATTTCTTTAAATATGTACTTTTTCATAAAAGTATACAATTAGCTAGCACAGTTTACTACACAGATTTGTGACGAGAGATGATCGCTCCTTTTTCTCTACAAGTTCCACTTCTCTCAGCGATTCTACGCGCTGGTACCTAGCCCTGCACTCGACTCGAAAGTCCGGTCGAAGTCTTACAATAAACGCATTTGTACCAAATACGAAATACCTAGAATGTTGGGAATATATTTCTCTTGAAAATATTTAATTTTAAATTAAATTTATGTATTCATTTAAAATATCAATAATTGTAAACCATATCCCGCTTTTATATTTTTAGGTATTTTCAATTTTTTTTCAAGCATATAACTTTTTAAAATTAGATTTTCGCTGCTAAAAATTTAGAAACATTGCAAAATAATAATGTTTATTGCTTAAAAATAATTTATTACGCATTGTTAACAGTAAATTATTGATTAAAAAAACCTTTTGTGTCAAAAATGTTAAATTTGCAAGTTTTAAAGTATATTAAAAAATATTTATTATTTTTATAATATTTATAATAAGCGTTCATGTTCACGATTAAATTATTTAAAAAAAAAGTGAAGACGCAAACGCATGGCCGAAGACTCACTAGTCTATAACCTATAGAATTACTCCGTCGCGACTGGATCGATAGCTCCACAATTCGAGCAATGTTTATTCCGCACGGATTCCTTTCAACCCGTTTGCCTCGTAAACCACTTTCTATATTTAGGCAAAAGGTTTCATTTTTTCCTTAACATCTCATATTAAACCCTCTTTGCACACAAAAAAAATGATTAAAACCTGTGACCCCAGTTACACGTCAGACACTTTCTATAACAAATAAATGGATTGATAACATGCATATACTACTCGAACGTTTACAGGAATGACTTAAATTTCTTATTCGGTACTCGAGACACCCCATTCTGATCGAAATGGTAACATTAAAGTAAATAACCACTGTTAAAAAATGCCTTCAACGCAATTTTTCAAATAGGATTTATTAGATAAGATTTAAATAAGTATATGCAGAACTTAAAAAGTGAATTCTCATGGGCACGGTTAGATGGTTTGCCTAGTAAATCGGTTTTCTAGTTAGTATATTGACTTTAAATACTATCGTAACGACAATTCACGTTATGTTAATTGTTTACTTTCTCGAAATTTTTCAATAGATTCCGAAAGATAATCCGCATTTGAAATTTAAAAAATCCAATAATCGTAACTTTGTCCACTAAATTTATTTAGCAATTTGGTAAGATACATGCAACTTAACTCAAAGTTAAAGCGCAACGGTCGATTGCTGTTACTAAACATGCCTTCTAACGGTGATATGTAATAATACTGTTTCAGTTTCTATTTATTGTATACTCGTCTCCCTCAAATGTATCAGTAAGAGTACAGAAAGAGAGAGGAAAAAGAGAGAGGTTAAAAAATGAATAATAATGATTAATATCTTGAATTATAACATTTTATAATCTGACATATTCAAATCTATAATCCTACATTTTAAAATCTAATAATTGTTCTGTTTTCCATCGTACGATTTTAAATGGTACATGCACTTCTGCCATTTGAGGCCTTACAGCATAACTATCATTATAATTTATGTTCATACAGAGGAAGTCTGGTCAACATATGCGACCGTCCGCGAATAAAGGGACCGAATGCGCGGCACCTTCATTTTACAGGAGAGCGATCCAGTAGGTTGTCCAAGACAGAAACTCTATTAGTGGCCCTCACTTTGAAGTTGAATAACATTTGGTAGCTTTTTTTTTAATAGAAATAAGATTTATAATTATGGAAGAGCAAATCAAATGCTATCGAAAGGCGTAAATAACTAAAAATCGATTTTTTCCGCATTAGGTCCCTTTCTTCAAAGACGGTCAGATATAGGTGCTTTATCAATGCTCATGAGAAAGAAAATTTGTCCAAAACTACCTCCGCGTCAAATGCAAAAAAAAAATAGGTTCCAAAAATTTAATTAGCCATCGCTCGGGCACACTCTCATTACGCGCGGCACTTCGCACCAATTTTAAGCGCATATGCTCTTGAAGCTCATTTTGTTATGCTCAATGTACCCAGTTCGACTGCATTTTTTAAAACAACATTAATATTGTATATTGAATAGAAACTGTAACTTAAATCCCTGATGGGCTACTGTCATAAATTTGAACTAAAATTGTTTTTAAATTTATTTTTAATGATGTTTTCAAAGCACCCGCGGCTTTGACGATTACATTTCCATTACTACTCTCGCGCTTCACGCTCAGTAAATAGGTTATACGGGGGGTTGTCTATAAAAAATAAAAAGAGGTAGATAATAAGAAACAGAATATACGAAGTAGGTTTATTTTTCAATATAATGTTAAAGCAATAATAAAAGTTTTTGTTTTTATTTACAAAACGGAAGCATTATCATTATTTATATATCAAACAAATACTTTTTTCTATTTTGAAATATTTTCAAAATGTTTAAAAGCATATACATTTTTTATTTTAATTGCAATTTAAAATGCCACTAGGATAATCAGCAATCATGTACCAAAAACTTTGACAAAAATATACATACACACATTCGGTTTTCATTCCTCTAGAAACAAATCAAAGGGCCTATGAAAAAGCCACCGAACACGACCGCGGGTTGCGGATAGAGGGTCCCTGTATTAAGGGTTTCTGCTGAATAAGGTTACAAAAAATTAATAGGCAGTCTCGGACAATTGTCCAGGGGTAGTCCCGAAGGAATTAACCCCCAAGCGGAGGTGTGTAAACCGTGCCGAAACCTGAATGGCACCCGTTTGAGTTGTCTAGAACGGTGACTCTGAGATACCGGGTCGGCTAACAATGCCGACCACTCTAGAGCTGGGGGAGCCAATGAATATGGAGTCAATGCGATGAATCGGCGGAATCTTGGGGCTTTTAGATGGACGGAGCGACAAAATCAGGACGTACTAGAATGCTACGATGCGAGTGTAACGCCTGAACGAGAGAATTACATGTCACGACTGCATGCTCTGTGGTGCGAGAAATACCCAGAGCTATCGCACTTTTCGCATTAATGCTCTGTGGTGCGAGAAATACCCAGAGCTATTGCACTTTTCGCATTAGCGTCTGCGAAACCATGCCGAAGTACTAAAAAAAAATGGCTGCGTAAGCTGAGCGCCTACTCCACCACAGCCAGAACTAGCCGACAGCAGAGAAAGAGAGGTGACTCTAAGACACTGCCAGAACACACTGTATAAGATATTCACAGCTATCCAAAATGATAGCATTGTTCGGACAATCGGACCTGTGTGGCAAGAAAGGTATAAACAACGCGGCTCAAAGAAAGGCGTAGCAGGATGTTCCGCGACTCTACATCTCACGCCGTTAAGGTGGTCGCGGAATATTGAATCTTGAATGCTAACTCTTGCTTTTCTTAAATCACCCATAATGAATTCGGGGTCGGAGGGTTTCATTTTGGTATGTCAAGACGGTGTCGTTTCCACCTTAACATACCGCCGCCACAAATTTGAGCTAAGACATTCCCGATGATAGCTTCAGTGCTTTCAATGCACACCCCGAGTATCTAGGACACATACTATCTAGTTGTTCAACTCATGCGGGAAAGCACTACATCCAAAGGCACAATGCGGAACTAAGAGTGCTTTATTACCATCTCTGTTACTCTTAAGGGATTAACCTTAATATCGCTTCGCTAAACGCTCCTGGGGAACTTTAATTGCAAAACGAGGGTTAATTAGGGAATCACTGCGTAAAGTCCGGGATTTGTAAACTATGTCAAAGTTCGTTATAAGCGTCTATATGGGTAAAGCGTTGTTCTAGATGGGATCACATTATTCAAAGATGTGGGAGACTACCAGGGTGCAGATGGGTTCTAGATGACACGTAGATCGAAATATTATGTCAATCTTCGTTGTATGCATATATACGTGTCTAGCGTGGTTCTTTCTGAGATCTTTCTGCGATATTTAATGATGTGAGGGATACAACAAGTTGAAAAATGTATTAACAAATCATAGACAAAAAAGTAGTGAAAGTCCATGAATGGTTTTGGTTATAATCTAAACGATTTTCTGCCTTGAGTTATTAACCACAAATTACAAGGAGATGGAACCTAGTTATTATATTTACTCATTCTATAACAATAGATAATTATTACCTAAACATACTTAATCATTAAGTGCACGGTTTGACATTTTTTCGGCAGACAAACTGCAGTCTATCAATGTACCTAGTACACTACCGTAATATAATATTTAAATTGTGTCAGAAAAATTGGATAACGATTTCCAACTGTTATTGTTATCAAATACTTGTATGAGAAAATGGTCTTGTCTTATATGCTTATGTATTAAAACTTCCTATAAGTGCCCCAATAGTTTAGAACACTTTTACTTTAAGTATGGTTTTTACTCATTCGCAATCCTTTGATATATGGTAAGAAGTATTTTAGATTTTTAGATCATTATTCGACTAGCTACTATTCGCGCTACAGCGTTGGTCTTAGATGGTTGAGGTATTCACTCGCGGCGAGCTCTTAGTCAATAGAAATCCAGTCACCACCCGGTAAAGGTGACGCTCCGATTTTAGTCCATTATTTCGGCTTTTTTATAAGTAGGCGAAAGCCCTTAATCAGTTAAATAAATTGCTGTTGGCGGTGAAGCAATGAAACGAAAACCTGATTTTTCTATTTCGAATCCTTACCTACGGCTTATTAATTTCTAAAGCCTAACCTAGACTTATTAATTAAGGAAAAGAACCCCACTTATTAACTTCACCCAGTATGTCAAAGAGATACAAACAAATATCAACTTCGAGTTGGGGGGAACAAAGACTCAGAAGAATGAAGACGCCTATAGCCAACTTGGTGAGCTTTTTTTTCACCGTTAGAGTTACTCCATAAAGGTAAGTGCTCTTGGTAAAATTTAATGATCTTCTGTTCGTGCTCCCCAATCTTATATGAGTTTTCTTTCTTCTTCTTATTCTCGCTCTCTCTTGTCCCATGCCTCTCGGTCCACTCAATAGATCAGAGCACTTCCCTCCCCTTGCATCTAGCATGATAAAAAAAGGTGACCACCATGAAATGTATTTTTGATTTTAAACGAAGCAGCCCCGAATGGATCAGCCTATGTAATATAAACGCTGCACATATGATATCGCCGAGGCGTTGATGACCAGTAGGCGAAAGCCGGAGCCTTAATTTATCTGCCTTCCAAACTCATTTTCCCCTATAGCTCGGCCAGGCCTTACCGGACATAGAAACTTATTCGTCGCCTACCGCTGTTTCCAACTTGAAGAACGAAAAGCTTGTGCCTTTCGAAGAAGTGTTGATGGTCCCAAGCATCGATTTTCTACCCGAGGAGACTTCTCCACCGCCTTCCGATTTACCAAGCACCTATGCGGGGACCCTATATATTCAACCATAAGGGGAAGACGACGTAGTGCAGTTGTGTGTCTGTCCCATCGAGATCCTACCTCCCTCACCCCGACTATCATATCGTAAACAGCAGGATATGGCCCAAATCTACCGATGAGCTCCTTCACCTGCCGTTTTGTTAAGGATGGCTTCCGAACGGGGCCCCGTTCGTTCAAAGACTTGCGAGGTGTCCAAATGGTTGAAGTCCGTTATTATCTGTGCCCAGCCGGCTACCGTGTGCCGAAGCCTTCTCAGCTATTAATTTCTTTTGATTGTATTCGATTATCTGAATCATATTTTGTAATTAATAAATAAATGTTTTTTGTTTACATAAACAAAGAACATTATCTTAGCAAAATATAAACAATAAGGAATTGTCGCCGGATAAATTCCATTTCTTCTAAATAGCAAAATTGAATTTTAAGTCTTTATATATTTAAAATGAGGTAAATTTGTTCATACGAATTCTTAATAACAGGTATATGCATTGACTGCTACCCAACTGTCGAATAAAGTTTGAATAAGAGGTAATTGCAGTATATTATGTCAAAATAATAACGGGTTTGTGTCAAAAATAGCCAAATATAGAATTTTACATTTGTTAATTAAATTTTTCTAAGCTAATGAATATTCTCGAATGAGCAAATATGACAATTAGGTTTTACTTGTTAGTATTTTTTATTGATTTTATAAAAACATCGTATTTATTCCATCCCAAATATCTGAAGGGAACAATTAGTTAGAATTTGGTAATAATAATAAAATGACTCCTTTTAATTCAAAACACAAAAACTTTTTTTAAGGCTTTATTGTCAATGAAATTGCTAACAGCTCAAATTTGCTCACTCGTCTGTACCAACATTTTTCAGTGAGTGATAAAAGTTGAGATTCTGATGCAATATTGCAAGTCGGATACGACCTGGTTAAACCCTATAATGAATTACATTGGCGCACAATATACCGTGTCATTTAGAACCTGTATTAAAAAGCTACGATCTCTTTTTAGGGCCTGGTGCAGGAACTATTTTTAAAAGCCTTCTTGGCACCCACGTATACCTTGGTAGAAACCCAAATTCTACCAGCGCTCTAACCGGGTTCTAGCGGGTTTTCTAAGTAGCGTAGCCTTCCATCAGGTTGACCGAATCCAATTTCCAAAATTTTCAACATTAGGCTTTTATAGCAAAATTGTTTAAAGCACCTTTCATGAATATAGGAGTTGGCAGTTCAAGCCCGGCTGGTGGTAAAGTTCATTAGAATTATTCTTATGCCGTAAAGCTTCAAAACGCCAAGATGCATATAGTATATAAAATCTGATACACAAGAGAATACTTTTTTTTAATTAGATAAGCCCAAAACTACATAATAACTTGTGTAAACGTATTCATAAAACCCATTAGTTACATCTACATATATGGGACACACGAATCTGTAAATAGATGTGGAAAATATTCAAGTTTTCAGAACATATATGTACGAAAGTGCCTATGAAAATATGAAGAAAAAAACGAAAGCAAGCGAAGTTATAATAAGTTTTTATACTTATTCGTTTGGTAACATCTTCATATATTATAAAAATATTACAGATTATACGAGCTAATATGCGATTCTTCTAGGTATGTTAGGGTCCAGTTATAAAATTTAGTTCATAGAATCTATTGTTCTCAGATACTGGATTTATATTTTATAAATTCTAAATGGCGGATCCAATATGGCGGACAAATTTTAGAAAAAGTAATTCTATATTTTTGAAACTTGGTTTTGGGTGCAATGTAATGACTACATTTGGTTTAAAATGCAAAATTCTTTGGCAAATGACATTTGTGTTGGTCGTGGTATTGCGTAGACACTCCATTACTTTAGGAAACGGGCCATACGTAAAGGCAAAAAAAATTACTCTGAATCCGCGTCTGAAGGAATTCGAAGGTTTTCTTTTTTTGAACACAAGTATTGTATGTATTGTATTGTGACATTGTACACGTGAGTCAGCTCTCTCTTCTTTCAGGAAAGTACGGAGTGACTTCCTCTCTGAAATATTCTGCATTCTCGACTTATATCGGTGGCTTTGAAATTTTGACTTTTGTCCACCTTTTTCTGAATATAATTGCATGCCTAAACGCCTTAAAAAATCGCACTCGCTGAGTATTTGAACCCTACTTTTATTACCTAAACTTGTGTTCTACCGCGCATTTTAACTCATTTCGCTATCGATGCACTTAGATCTTAGTTGAAAAATTTCTGCTATGACTAATGAGTATTTCTAAGAAAAATTAAATTTCAGTTATTCTATAAACTTTTCTTTTCCTAGAAATATTAAAAGAATTTTAAAACTATTCATAGGTAATAAACGATAAAACGCGTAGTTTTGAAGCTCAATACTTAAGGTCTTTAAATATTGAAAACGTTTAAAAATAATCCAAAAATAATAAATTATAAAAAAAAATCAGGTACAAAAATGCTTTAATTATCTCTATAAAAAAAAACAATTTTATGCTTTTATAAAACTTCCATAAAACGCGCAGTCTTCCATTTATTTAATTCTTGTATTACACTTTTTTACTCATGGTGAGTTTCAAATTCGGAATAACTTTTCCAAAACAACAATTTAAAATATGTAAAAAAAGAATTAAATTTCACTTGTTTCACGAAGGACTCAATATTTTTTTTCTTTATAGATTTAAACTGTTTAAAAACTATCTAAAATTAATAAAAAAATAAAGAACAGTGCAATTAAAAAAAAATTTTAATAACCTGAGTGAAAATACATTTCCTGCTGTATTAAAACCTCCATAAAATGTACCGTTTTCGATTGATCTAATTTATTTATAATACCTTCTAACTTACATTTATTTTAAAATAAAAATTCCTAATGAGTAATTGAAAATATGTACAAGTTATCCTACAAGTGAAGGCTTATTTCGCACAATACACAATGTAAAAAAACATTTTTATGAAAAATATATTATATTTTATTCAGAAACTTAGTATTTTAATCCCATTAACTTAACTCCAATTATCCACTAACAATCCTAATAGAACCCTGTTGAGAAGCATTTTGAACTTGTACCATTTGAGAGAAAGCAGAACCCAAAACGTTCGTATTAGGGCGACTTTAAAGGTATAACCTGGATTTTTAATCCGAATAATTTAATCCCAATTTGCCATTGAAATGCCTAATAAAAACTCTTCGAGAAGCCATTTTGAACTTGTCCAATTTGCGGAAAAGCAGAATCTTATAGGTGCTTATTTGAGCTACGCTGAAGATATAACTTTACATTTTATACCGATTCATTACATCTTGATTTGCTATTAAAATGCTTAATAAAACCTCGCGGAAATTCAGTGTTGCACTTGTTCTATCCGTGAAGAAGCAGAACCTAATAGGCTCTAAGTAGAGCCACTTTGAAAGCATTATTTGAAGTTTAAATACGATTAATTTCATTTGAGGTTCCCAAATAAATTCCTAAAAGAACCTCTTTGAGAAGCAATTTTGTGCTTGTCCCATTCGCGAAAAAGTAAAACCTAATGGGTGCCTCGTAGAGATGCCCAGAGACGTTAAATTCGAAATTGATGCCAAAATTTGAGAATTATAAATAGGGGGTCCAATATAGGAGCCAACGTTTCAAAACGTGTACACATTTGTATGAAACTCAGTATTGGTATTTAAAATCGAAAACCACATATAAAAAAAAGTAATTTTCTGACGAACGATCGCTGAAACTTGTAGGAGGTAGCGATGCCTTCTCTTGGGAGAATCCCATTGAGAGACCATACACCTGTATAAAATTAAAACACTATTTTTCGTGGGTTGTTTTGAAATGCTTTAAAGACTGACAGAAACAGTAAAGATTGATGAAAACGTCATGTGAAGAATACTTACTAAAAAAGAGGAGCCTGCCTAATATTTTTCACGAAAAACAGTCAAGTGGAACATTTGGTTAATACGTAAAACTGAATAATTGTTGATAAAATGGTTTATATCAATGGAAATGGTTAATGCATTATCATAAGTTGTCATATAGTTCTAGCAGTAAATTAAGATTTTTTATAATAACTGTTTATAATAGATGATAGATATATGGATAGAATTCATTATGCTCTGCGAGTACAGGTGCCCTATGCTGACCACTAGTGAATTAATAGTTAATAGCGCATGGATGGACGGAGGGACAGACGGTCGTCCGTCCTCCGAATGGATGGATGGATTTATGAGATAGATTTATATGTAAACATCTGCGGTAATCGTCAATAACTTTCACTTTTCTATATACATATCAATATGTAGAAAAATACTGTACAAAGTCGAAAGAATAACTGAACGAAGTCAAAATAATCACTTTCACTTTTCTGTAAACATATCAATATGTAGAAGAATGCTATCCGAACTCGAAAGAATTATGTATGTCAGAACCGTGCACATTAAAAAAAATTAGTTTCGAGCTGTCAAGGATCAAAAATAAAATTTCCAATTATTTTGATAAATTTAAAATGATGTGGCTAAAAGCCAGATTTATGAAGATAGATTTATCAAAAGATAATGAGACTACGAAGACATAATCTCACAATAATGTGGCCATAGCTTTCAGATAAATAATACCGGATTTACAGAAATAATTGTCTAATCCTGTCGATGAAATGACGTTTTTCGATCTACTAGTCAATATCGTAATATTTTTTATTATTCAAGCTTTCGTCTGGTGACGCCAGACATCATCAGGGATAACATCAGGTATAATATCATACGAAAAGAACAACATTGGCACTAGAAAACGGAGGCAGTATTTTTGTTTAGTATTATTCTTATTCTATCTTTGAAATAGCGTGCGGTTTGACCTTTATACACGTGGCCACATTTGCAAGGAATTCGATAAATAAAGAGAGTTCTAAGTGCGATAGGAATTTTATCTTTAAATTTAGTAAAGCATTGGAAAGGATCTTTTTCGTACTTGAAAGTAACAATTAAATAAAATTCGTTAAATGTCCTTTTATAAAATCTAGTGAGTTCTTTTACGAAAGGTAGAACTATAATGTTGTTTGATCCAGAACCTGGTGCATTATCTAGTACAAGTTTAGAGAAATTTAAGTCTGTATTGTTTAATTGGCTTTTTCTTTTATGAATGTGTTTTTTATAAGGTCGTGTTGGATAATCATTCAACCTAAGGGTGCTTTCACTTTTTTACTGATATCTTATCTTTAAATGCTACGTTCCAAATAAAGTTTATATATCTAACAGACCAGGTATTTTTTCTATGCCAATTGGTGATGATAGTTCCATCTGATTTAATCAATTTAATATCTATAAAATTAATTCTGTTTTCGTTCTCGATTTCAATTGTAAACTGGATGCGTGGATGATAAGCATTAAATTTGGAAAGTAGGATATCTATGTGATCTTCATGTAAGCAAGTAAGAACGTCATCCACGAAACGAAAAAAGAACAAGAGTTTAAAAAATAAATTGTTCCATACATTTGTTCAAAGAAATCGCCTTGAAAAATGCAATAAGCATTGTCTAAACAGAATTCAACCAATTCAAGAAACTGAGTAACAGGAATATTAGTGTGATTTCTGATCGTAAACCAGTTAATTTTGATGTTTTTAAGTACTGGTTCTTTAGGAATATTGGCGAATAGGGATTTTACATCAAATGAGATTGTTTTATAATACTTTGGGATTCATATATATTTTATTTTGTTAATCAGATCCAAATAATTTTTGACATTATATTTTGATTTACCTATAATCTATTGTATGGGGATAGCTGCATATTTTGAAAGAAAATATATAGGAGACCCTATGAAGGTTGTAACAGGTCTGAGGGGTGTGAGTTATTTATGAATTTTTGGAAGACCGTAAAATCTAGGTGCTATTTCATTGTAGCTTTTAAGATGTTTCGACATAACACAATTTATGTAACCATTTTTTAATAATTTACCAATAAGTGAGATTAGTTCGGTTTGTACGTCATTAGTGGGATCTTTATTAAGGTTTTTGTATGTACTTTTATCTTAGAGTAAAATGTGATATTTATTTATATAATCAGAAGTTTTTAGAATTACCGAAATGTTGCCTTTGTCGGCTTTAGTTACTTTAAGTGACTCATGTTAATTCACGTGACTCCGTAAGAATTCATAAAGAAACAAAAGACCGCGATAAGTTTGCGGAAACATACAAGCTTCAATTTTTACAAAGTCAATGAATAAATTTATATTGTTAATCTTACGTTTTTTGACCAGATATTTATTAATTAATTTTAGATGTTAATTTTTGGTTTTATCTACTGGTCTATATCAATATTATTAAAATATTGATAAATCTTAAGATTGTGAAAAATGTCTCTATATCCGCTGGGATCTGAACCCAGGACCTTCAGATTTCCGGTCTAATGCTCTTACCAACTGAGCTACGGAGAGACGAGAAGACTTTCTTCACAATCCCCTTACAAGCTGAATGACGACGTCATTCTTTATACTTGTAAGATTTTTCTTTTTCCAAACATGAAATTCATATTTTTATTGTGGTTCTTAGGTTTTTTGACCAGATATGTATTAATTAATTTTACATGTTAATTTTTGTTTCTGTCCACTGGTCTATATCAATATTATTAAAATATTGATAAATCTTAAGATTGTGAAAAAATTGTCTCTATCACCGCTGGGATCTGAACCCAGGAGCTTCAGATTTCCGGGCTGATGCTCTTACCAACTGAGCTACGGAGAGACGAGAAAACTTTCTTCACAATCCCCTTACAAGCTGGATGACGACG
>JAAAKG020156051.1:0-30305 GCA_010014905.2 Druon quercuslanigerum | reverse complement strand
ATCAGATTTCCAAACTATCCCACTTTTCGGCTCATTAGAGACATAAATATCAATCGAAAAGAAAAAAGAGGGAGAAATATCAACCAAAAAAAGATTTATTTCCTTCAGAAATAAAAACTTTGGGTATGGGGTTGACTTGTCCTTCAGCTCGAAAAGTGTTTTTTTTTACCTTCGTAATACATATGTATATATGCATATAAAGTGTAGTTCTCAAATCGACATTTGTTTAGGTACCGTACATTCTTCGTTGATAGAGCACAGTTCAACGCCCCATTTAAATGCTTTATTCGGAACGGAAGACAATTTCAAGTGGAATGACTATTTAAGCGTGCAGGAATTACGATGGAATCTGTGACTGTTGACAGTCTTGATTGTTCATTTGCTGTTGAGAAGGCGGTCTTGGTGGGTATTATATAATTAGTCCTCTATTTTCTTCCGTGGGATGAAAGTTGAAATAATAAGAAAATTGGCCTAAGAGATGCTATCAGGGAATATACTACATTTTGAATTGCCTTTATGGTTCATGCCACTTACCTAACTCGTTTTTGCAAATTATGCGGAATTAATCAAAAATGCTGTAGGTGCAATTTTAATGCAATTTTTTCAATGCTATTTCATTTTTTTTAATACTATAGCCTATATGACAATTCATCATCAGAACGCTGTTTTTTGAATAAAATAGTATTATATTTGAAGCAGTCTGAGCCTGGTAATATCACTGAATTGTTTGGGAATAAAATTCCAAAGCAATATGAGACAGGTGTGTTTCATTTTTTTACGAAAATTTTTTTTTATAAAGCTTTTTGAATATTTAGTTAAATTATGAGAAAAGCAATGGAAGTTTTTCTAAAGAGTTGTGTTTCAGGAATAAATTAAGATAATTTTATTTTCCTTGTGGCAGCTTATAGTGCAATGTGCAAATTTTTTATATCCTTTAAGGAAAGTTAATATTTTCTAAAATGTATCAGAATAATGTAAGTTTTTCGCAAAAACTAAAAAGTTAATTTTCTCCGAAAGGCCGCATTTGATTTTTTTAGATACATAGTAATATGAGGGAGATATTTAATATGCAGGAGATATTATGTGGGATTCACCCTGGCTAAACTATTTTTTCATATCGAAAGCTTTTTTTGATAATATAAAATTAATACATTTTTCAAAACACAAATTCCTTTTTTTTAATACTCATATATTTATATCTAAAAGAAGCTAAAAAAAATATGGGATGACAGAATATTGACCACAATTGAAAATCCCGAATTTTGAGGAAAAAAGACGATAAAATAAAACTACATAAAATATTTTGTAACAAAATTAAAATATTACAAAAATAAAAGTTCATAAAGGTAGAAAATGCAAAGTTACTAATTTCTGAAACTTCAGTGTATTCGCAAAAATTCTAATTACCAAAATTCTAATTCAACCCTTATTTTAACCGACAAAAATTTATTTGAAAATAAAATTTTCGTTGAGTTTTTCATAATTCACCTAAGTATTCAAGCAGCCGTAAGTTCGTGAAAAAAATGTTTTGGTTAAAAATAAAAATACGTGATACGATTGTTTATTTAAATGTGCATATTTTCGGTGGTCTGTATTTTTTTGAATATAAGAGTTTCTTCTTCCGCTTTAGACAAGAGTCGCAATTTAATTTTAAATTAAAAAAGCTAATTCTATATTCCTTAATAAGGTTATTTAAATCATATTTGTCAAGTTTTGATTCAATATTGTTTAGGAAATTGTTTAAGTTATTAAATTAGTTAATAAAAATAATTGCAAATGTAATTTCTAGATCAAACAATTCGTCTAAAGAGGAGGTAAATATTATTATAAAGAACTTTTTAAGGAATAGAATGTGTTATTTCAATTGAACTTGAATTAAAACTACCACTTTTGCCTAAAACAGACGAAAAAACATAATTATATAAACAAATAATTTGAAATAAAAAATTATGACCTTAACTATTTTGATATTATTTAAAATTAGAATTTCTCTTTTAAAAGTTATAATACTCAAAGGACCTTATTTGTCCATTTTATGAATCAAGTTAAAGATTAGGTAATTTTGAACTTGACTGTATTTTTTAATACAATAATTTAAAAAAATGTAATCAAATTTCATTTAAAATTTGGTATAAAGTTTAACGCAGTAAATAAAAGAAAAAAAACTTGAGCTTTTTTCGCAATTCTCAAACAAGTTAGAAGCTTTTTGATATTTTCAACTTGCACATCCATTTCCTTGAACGTGGATAACTTTTTTAAATAAAGTTATTTGGGCTTAATAGTAATTTCGCTTTTACACAATATTTTTTTCCTCTATTAAAAAATTTCGATTTCGAATTATTATTATTATTAAGATTTAAAAAATGTGTACATACTCTGAAAAAAATATATATAAATAATTTCGCGACTTTTTTTCTCCAAGAATGCCTTTAGAACAGAGTCTAGGAGAAAAAATACAAAAAGGTCTTAATCCTAATTATTAATAAAAATATTATGAATATTGGTAATATTCTGCTTTGCATAAAATCTAATTTTTCAATTTGTATTGCATGTTACACATTTGTTGAAAACATCATTAAGCACTTCCTTCGAAGGGCGTAAACATAAAAAACGTGAGGCTTTTCCAATTTTATATTTGTAATTTATAACAAATTAGAATTTCTAAAACCGTATGAATGAAAAATTTTAATTAAAATATGTCTAAAAATTAGAAAAGTTTCCACTATTATATCAATTAAATATGAATTTGAAAATAATCTGATAATTATAAAATACTGACCCATATTAGAACATTGAGGGAGCAGAAAACGTGTCTGATGCATGTGTACCCTGTACGGCCCATCGCAGGTTTTTATGGGCCTTTCAAGGAGGCGATGCTGCCGGTGTTTTCTATAAAGTAACAAAAAAATAGTTAATAATTTCTTTGAAAGTTTTTAAATTTTTTTTAAATTTCTCTTAATAAATATGCAGATTATAGAACCATGCCAAATTTTAAAAACAGCCATATCATAAATTAATCTAATTTATTGTGATACATGATAAATAAATAAAATAATGATTAAATAATTAAAGTTAAAAAATATAAACAATAAATAAAAATTTCTCATTGTAATTGTAAATAATTCTTATTCACTCTGGATTAGAGAACACCAATCATGATGAAAGTATCACAAGATCTGAACAATTTTTTTGGAATCCAGCTCGAGCTGAGCAGTTTCAGCAAAAAGTGAGGCAAAAAGTATATCATGTTAAAGATGCCAAACCGATAAGCACTTAAAAATAAAAACATCTCAATATACAAGAAAGCGCGCACGCGTTTACTTACTAGCCTCAGGCGAGATGTAATAACAGGATGCGATTCATGTTGAAACGCGTAGTTCTACACCATCTTTTTGCATCTCTATTACAAATAAATACAATTAAAAAACCAATAATAGACACTGAACTTCACGCAGAATCTTTTTTTCCATTTTCATTTTGCTTTCATAGAAACTCGATCTCTTATATCCCATTTCAAAATCAGACTGATCTTAATAAAGCTCCTATGGGAAACGAGATTAGAATGATAAATTTTGAATGGAAATTGTAATTTGATCACCTGATCAAATGTAGGATAAAATAGGAAATTAAGAAAGTGTTCGATTGCAGTTTACCGAGTGTAAATGGTGTAATAAAATAATGTTGGAGAACGGTAGCGAAAGAGCGTCATAGGCGCGACACGAGGATATGTTTTGAAGCGCCGAGTGCTGACTGGATGACCAGGCTGCCTTGGGTCTTGTAGGTCCCCTAACGGGACATCGCACTCAGTCCCGGTCTCACCTATACACTTTTTACGACCATCGTAGGAGATCGAAGGGTGGAGGCGGAATCAGAACTAGACAAGCTTGCCTCCCATAAAATTTCGAGAGTACATTACTCACGATTAGAATTTCATTTCAGATTTGAACAGGTCAATCCACTGAACGTAGATTCTAACAGGCAGTTATCTCACTTTCTAGTATAGCCACTTTACGTCCAAATTAAGATAAATAACAAGCTCTTATCAAAAATACATAAAAAACACGCGTGCTACAAGAGCGAAATTTTTTTCTTACGAAATTTGTGCATAAAAATGTTTAATTAGTATTATGGTAGTTCTCGTGCCAAAAGTCAGATATCTTAAACAGTAGTTTTTTAAAAATTATTTAAAGAATTTATATATTATAAATATGACATATTAAATAAAAAATATTATATTTTATAAGCAATGTTAAAATTCACGACAAAAAAAAAACAATTAAATATCGTTGTGACCGTCAATTCTTACCAGTTTTTGAAAACTGATTACATTTTAATAAATGAAGGCTCATTTTTTTTAAACTAAATCTTCAAATATAACTATTTGTTTCTAAAATATTTTCTTTAAAAAAATTTTCTAATGATTCCAGTCATAGAAAAATTTACGTTCAAAATTGGAAATAGTAGAGTTTCAGAGAATGTTTTTCCAGGAAAAAAAGCCGTAAATAATTAAAATGCAATTATTTTACAAAGATTGGTAAGGAGCGACGCTCAGAAAAAATTTAATGATTTTTCTGAAAAATTGTACAATTCATACACTAAAACATGAACTTTAAAGATGCTTTTTGCAATTAAATTTTTTCTGACCGTCGCTTCTTACAAATTTTTTAAAAATAATTGCATTTTAATAAATTATGGCTTTTGTCCGGAAAATAATTATATTTTAAGATTATTTCGTTATTAAAAAATAAGCCTTCATTTATTAAAATGCAATCATTTTTCAAAAACTGGTAAAAATCAACGGTCAGACAAAAACTTAAATTGTAAACAAAATTTAGTTAAGAATAATGTTTTTTGTTGTGAATTTTAACATTGTTCATAAAAATAATATGTTTTATTTAATATTTCATAGTTATAAAATTTAGATTCTTAAAATCATTTTTTAAAAAACTACTTTTTAAGATATCTGACTTTTGGCACGAGAACAACCTTAATACTATTTATACATTTGTATTACAAAATTTTGTTTTATACATGATTTTAAAGATAGGCAACTTTTGAGATTGATTGTACGTAGTGAACATCCTTAAGGTAGTTGTTGTCCGAAAAGTGAGATGTCTAAGATAAATAGTTTTTCTATCATTTTAAGAATCAAAATATTATAACTGATGTTATTTAAAATAAAGAGCATGATTTTTATGAAAAATTGGTAAATTTACACACTAAAACATCAACTTCAACCATTCTTTTTTCAAAACTTGGTAAGAAGCGACGGTAAAAAAAAATTAAATTGCAAAAACCATGGTTAAAGTTAATGTTTTACTGTCTGAATTTTACAATTTTTCATAAAACTCATGTTTTTTCTTTTGAATCACATCAGTTATTATATTATGATTCTTAAAATCATAGAAAAAATATTTTTCTTCGATATCTGACTATTCACTACGTACAATCAATCTCTAAAGTTGCCTATCTTTAAAATGATGTATAAAATCGACAATAACCAGTTTTTATCAAAACTACATAAAAAACACTCGTGCTACGCGAGCAAAATTTTTTCTCACGAAGTTTTGTAAAAAAAATGTATAATTAGTATCAAGGTAGTTCTCGTGCCAAAAGTGAGATATCTTAAACAGTACTTTTTTTTAAAAATGATTTCAAGAATCGAAATATTATATCTCTGACATATCAAAGGAAAAATATTATTTTTTATGAAAAATGATAAAATTCACGAAAAAACATTAATTTTAACTATGTTTTTTTTTTAAATTAGATTTTTTTCTGGCCTTTGATTCTTACCAATTTTTAAAAAATAATTGAATTTTAATAAATGAAGGCTCATTTTTTAATAATTAAATAATCATAAAAAGTATTTATTTCTTTTAAAAATGTTTTCTTTAAAAAAAATTGTTCTAATGATTCCAGTCTTAGTAAAATTTACGTTAAAAATTGCAAACAGTAGAGTTGCAGAGAACGTTTTCCAGGAAAAAAGGCACAATTTATTAAAATTCAATTATTTTTGAAAAATTGGTAAGAAGCGACGGTCAGAAAAAAGTAAATGCCAAAAAGCATGGTTAAAGTTAATGTTTTATTATCCCAATTTTACAATTTTTCATAAAAATCAGGTTTTTTCTTTTAAATGACATTAGTTATAATATTTTGATTCTTAAAATCATAGAAAAACTATTTCTCTTAGACATCTGACTTTTGGCACGATAACTACCTTGAGGTTAAACATATTTTTTTTGATCAGCTAAAAAGAATACAGCACGTGATAAGTTTAAAAAAAAATTCTATATTTTCTAAAATTTTGTACCTCGACTTCAACTTTTAGCATGACCTGGGAAAATTGTTGCAAAAATCTGAAAATTACACGACATAAAGACTGAAATTTTATCTTTAATTTAAGCCAAAGAAACTTCAAAAATCCTAATTGGTTCGCGAGATACGATTAAAAATGTTCAGTCGTATCTGAGTTGAGTTTTAGTCAACGATCACGGTTCTCGGCCGGTCTGCTGCTCGCATCCTTCGTTGAGGCAGGACCGAATAGGTCACGCACAGAGGTGGTCCTTGATTGGGGCTCTCTTACACTTTGCATTCTGCTCATCAGTAATTTTTAGTTCAAATTATTGTAAATTTTTAAAATTATTGTTTTTTTCAATTATTTACAATTATTTCAATTTAGAATTATCCCCATATTAAAAAATAAAAAAATTATGAACAGTTTTTCTTATTTCTTAAAATTTTCCTCAACTAGAATATTAATAAAAATAGTAGATATATTGTTACGAGAGTAAACTTTTTTTCAAACGAATTAAGCAGCTAAATTAGAAATAAATTATTTTTATAAAAAACACTAAAAATATTAAAAGTGAATAATAATAGAATTTACAAAATAAATTATATACAAAACAGTGCGTAGGTGTAATGAAAATTATAATATATAATATATATATATATATATATAATATACAACATATATAATATATATATAGATATATATAATATATATAATTATATATAATTATTTTCGATTTCTAATAAGTAGTTTATTATTTTCCTTTGCACAAATATTTTTCTTACACAAACAATTCGCTCCATATTTGATTTTTCGATGATCAAAATTACAAAATAAAGCCACAATTAAGCACCACATCTGTGCATGGCCTATTCGGTCCTGCCTCAAAGAAGGAGGTGATCAACAGACCAACCGAGAACCGTGATCGTCGACTAAAACTCAATTCAGATACGATTGAACATTTTTAATTGTATCTCGGGAACTGATGAAGGTTTTTCAAGTTTCTTTGGCTTAAATTAAAGATAAAATTTCAGATTCTGTGTCGTACAATTTTCAGATTTTTGCAACAATTTTCCTAGGTCATGCTAAAAGTTGAAGTCGAGGTACAAAATTTTAGAAAATCTAGAATTGTTTTAAAAAACTTATCACGTGCTGTATTCTCTTCAGCAGATCAAAAAAAAATATGTTCAACATTACTAGACGTGGAATTTCATAGGCTTTTCAACTGTTTTTTTTTAAATGCCCTGTCATCTTTTATCGTTGAGTTATCGTGGTTCAAAGCCAGCAGTGACTTTCAATAGTGCTTGCGTCAATCGATCTCATAATTTCCAAAGGTAGTGTATGACATATAAAAAAAATATATTTTTGTATACAAAATTTTTAAAATAACAAAAAAAACATTAGTATTAACTATATTTATTTTTTAATTAAATTTGATTTATGACCCTCAAATCTTACCAATTTTTGAAAATTGATTGCATTTTAATAAATAAAGGCTCATTTTTTAATAACTAAATAATCTTAAAATATAATTAATTATTTTAAAAATGTTTTCTTTAAAAAAAATTGTTTTAATGATTCCAGTCATAGCAAAATTTACTTTGAAAATTGGAAACAGTAGAGTTGCAGAGAACGTTTTTCCAGGTAAAAAAGCCTAATTTATTAACATTCGATTATTTTTGAAACATTGATAAGAAGCGACGGTCAGAAAAAATTCAATGGCAAAAAGCATGGTTAAAGTTAATGTCTTAGTGTCTGAATTTTAAATTTTTTCATAAAAATCATGTTTTTTCTTTTATATGACATCAGTTATAATATTATGATTCTTAAAATCATAGAAAAACTATTTTTCTTAAATATCTGACTTTTGGCACGACAACTAACTTAAGGATATGCACTACGTTCAATCAATTTCAAAAGTTGCCTATCTTTAAAATGATGTATAAAATCAACAATAACAAGCTTTTATTAAAACTACATAAAAACACTTGTTCTACGGGAGCGAAATTTATTTCTCACGAAATTTTGAATAAAACTGTATAATTAGTATTAAGCTAGTTCTCGTGCCAAAAGTCAGATATCTTAAAAAGTAGTTTTTCGAAAAATGATTTTAAGAATCTAAATATTATAACTATGACATATCAAACAGAAAATATTATTTTTTATGAAGAATGTTCAAATTCACAAAAAAAACATTAATTTTAACTATATATTTTTTTTACTTGAATTTTTTTCTGATCGTTGATTCTTACCAATTTTTGAAAAATGATTGCATTTTAATAAATGAAGGCTCATTTTTTAATAACTAAATAATCTTAAAATATAATTAGTTTTTTTAAAAATGTTTTCTTTAAAAAAAATTGTTCTAATGATTCCAGTCATAGGAAAATTTAGTTTCAAAATTGCAAACAGTAGAGTTGCAGAGAATGTTTTTCCGGAAAAAAGCCATAATTTATTAAAATGCAATTATTTTTGAAACATTGGTAAGAAGCGACGGTCAGAAAAATTCAATTGCAAAATGAATGGATAAAGTTAATGTTTTAGTGTGTGAATTTAACATTTTTGAATAAAAATCATAATTTTTATTTTAAATAACATGAGTTATAATATTTTGATTCTTTAAAATCATAGAAAAACTATTTTTCTTAGATATCTGACTTTTGGCAAGACAACTACCTTAAGGATGTTCACTACGTACGATCAATCTCAAAAGTTTCCTATCTTTAAAATGATGCATAAAATCGATTAAAAAAGATCCATTATTAATTTCTGTAAATATTGATGGAGGCTTTTAAAAGAGACTTCTGAAGGCTTCTTCTTCTTTTATGAAACTGCAACTTATTGGTTAAAAATTCTTCTTCTTTGCTTGAGTATTCAACTATTTTCTTTGAAAGATTTATTTGAATCACTTTGTTAAGATATCATTTTTTTATTATTTATATTTCTAGTTGAAAATTTATCTCAATGGATGAAAATTTAACTCTTTTGATAAAAATTATTCATTTTTTAATTTAAAATATAATTACTTAGGCAAGGCTGAAACTAAGAATGTCACTCGGAATATCTTGAAGTATATGATTCAATTAAAAACGCTTTAAATCCCTAACATTACAAGTAAAAAATAAATTTTAACAAAAAAGCTTCTTTTAAACCAGATAATTGGACTTTCTAGCACAATATTTAAATTTTTAACCAAATACATAAATCTACCAAATGGATCTATTTTCATACCGAAAAAATTAATTTTCAACAAAAAATTTAATTTCCAATAATTGTAGAACCAAAAAGACAAATATTCAAGAAAAAAGGTAATTCGTAACAAAATAGTTGAATTTTCCACAATAGAGATGAATTTTGAAGTATAAAAATTATGAATTTTCAATAAAATAACTGAATTTTCAACAAAGTGTATCAACTTTAAATCAAGAAGTTAAATTTTTAACCAAATACATAAATCTACCAAATGGATCTATTTTCATACCGAATAAATTAATTTTCAACAAAAAAGTTAATTTCCAATAATTGTAGAACCAAAAAGACAAATATTCAAGAAAAAAGTTAATTCGTAACAAAATAGCTGAATTTTCCACAATAGAGATGAATTTTGAAGTATAAAAATTATGAATTTTCAATAAAATAACTGAATTTTCAACAAAGTGTATCAACTTTAAATCAAAAAGTCAAATTTTCAACCAAGAGAGCCGAATTTTCAAAAAAATAGATGAAATCTCTGAAGAAGTTTTTTTTTTAACAAAATAGAAGAACATCTGAATCAAAAACAACATTTCCTGAGAAAAAATTTAGTTTTTTCAACGATCTAGTTGAGTTGTTGAATTTGTTACCAATATATTGGAATTTTTAAATAAAACATGAATTTTTGCCAAAAATAAATCAAGTGTGAACTAAAAATATATAGTATATTGTATATAGATAGTATTTAAACAAAAAAAAAATTTAGTTTGAAATCAAACACAGTTGAATTCAACCAAAAAAGGAGAAATTGCAACAAATTGGTTGAATTTTCAACCAATACAAAATAAGATTCTTTTTTACCAAAAGAGGTATATTTTTTCGTAGAAACTTATTTTTTGTTACAAAATTCATATTTTTATCTTAAAAACTCAACTCGATTTTTTTTAAAGAAAATTAAATTATTTTCTTGAATATTTATCTTCTTGATTTAAAAGTTATATATTTTAGTAGAAATTTCATTTTTTTTATGAAACTGCAACTTATTGGTTAAAAATTCTTCGACTTCGCTTGAGTATTTAACTTTTTTTATGATTTATATTTCTAGTTAAAAATTTATCTTAATGGTTGAAAATTTAACTATTTTGTTGAAAATTAATCGTTTTTTAATTTAAAATTTAACTCCTTAAGTAAGACTAAAACTACATTGTCCAAAAATTATTTTTTTTTTATTGAAGGCTTATGTCTTTGGTTGAAAAACTGTTTAGTGGAAAAGACTTTTTTTATTTAAATTAAATTTTTTTACTGTAAAATGTACCTTTTCCAGTTTTAAGAGTATTATCTTTTTTAGCTGGAAATTCTTCTTTCTTGGCGAATAAAATAATATTCTTGGTTTGAAATTTTTTGTTTGTTTGGTAAAATGCTTAATTTTGGTGGAAAATTAATTTTTTTCTGGACTCATATTTTTTGCTTGACGTTTCAATAAATTAGATAAATTTTTATTTGTTTCTTGAGTGAAATAAGTATTTTTTGGTAATTAGAAAATTAAACAAATAACAGTAATTTTAATTGTACAGAAATTTAATACGAAATTATCTTAACGCAGGAAAGAAATCTGGCTAGTTTAAAACGAATGTAGCGATTTTTAAAAAGACAGGGAATTTTATTTTTGAAAAAGATATTGCAAAAGTGAGGGAATTTCCATAACTTTAAATGAGTGTCACCCAAATTAAATTTAAAAATTTTTCAGTTTTAATATAAAATTATTTAATTCTATTTATAAAATATTGTATGTTCAAAATGTGACAATCTTAATATAATATATTTTACTTTGTCAGGGAAAATTAAAAATTGGTCAGGGAAAAATAGGAAATTTTAAAAAAGAATTTTTGCGGTAAACCTGATTTAATATATTTGTTAGTTTTTTCTTGGTAAAAAATAATATTCTTGGTTTAAAATTTTTTGGGGGCGGGAGGGGGTTAAATGCTTAATTTGGTGGAAAATTAATTTTTTGCTGGAGACCTATTTTTGGCTTGAAGCTTCAATAAATTATAGAAACTTTTATTTATTTCTTGAGTGGAAAAAATTAAATAATTTTTTTTTTATAATTTGCATCTTTTTGATTGAAATATAAACTATCACAATTTTTTAGTAGGAATTCATCTCTTTAGGTAAAAAATTTAACTGTTATGTTAAAAATTTAATGATTTTGTTGAAACTTCAATGTGTTCAATCTGAAAGATAGAAAATTTAAAAAGAGAAGTTTTGCGGTAAACCTGACTTAAAATACTTAATAGTAATTTATTTTTCTTGTATTTATATTTACACTGTTACCGTTGCGTCCTTCTAGAGATTGTCTTTTATGTAGTTATAAGTTATATTATTTATTTAAAAATTCACCAATTTTGTTAAAGTCGTCGCTTTTCGTCGAAAATTCAACTGATTTTTTGAAAATTTAAATATTACGTAGAAAAATTACTTATTTATATTTTAGTACTGAAAAGTGAAATTAAAATATTTTTTCGACGAAAGTTTAACTGTTTTTCTGAAAATTTGTCTTTTTAATTGAAAATTTCATGACTTTTTTCAAAATTTGCATCTTTTTTGGATAAGAATGCAACTGTTTAGGTGAAAATTCATCAGTTTTATTAAAAAGTCATACTTTTTGTTTAAAATTTGATTGTTTTTTTTAAAATTCGTCTTTTTGGGTTAAATATGTAATTATCTTCCCAGAAAATTTACTTCTTATTTAAAATACATATGTTGATGTTGAAAATTCAAACTAACATCATTTCTAGAGGAAAATTAAAATTACGTTGTTGAAGATTTCTCTTCTTCATTTAATACTTTATTTCATTAAAACATTTTTTTTCTCAAACATTTATATTTTTAGTTTAAAATTCATTTAAAATGCTTTTAGGTTAAAACTTTAAGTATTTTATTGAAAACTAATTTTTTTATTGAAAATTTCACTGCGTGGTTAAAAGTTGAACTAGTTTGTTTGTCTTTTATTAATAAAGTTTTATCTCTCTGATTTTTTAATGACAGTAAAGTATTTACTTATGGAAAATTGATCTTTTTGGGTTTGAAAATAATTTTTTTGTGAAATATTATATTTTTTGCCTTAAATGTCGACTATTACACTTTTTTGTTGAAAATTGATCTTTTTAGTTTGAAAGTTTATTTATTTATTTTTAAAATACTAATTAATAGTATCTTCTTTTAAGTCTGCTGATTTTATTGTAAAACCCGTAAAAATAACTTAAAAGTGTTAAATGATGCAACAATTTTTAATTTTCTTTGAAATCTAATACATTTTTACTAAAAATACTAAATTCTGGCAAAAAAGTAAAAAATCTACAAATATAAAAAGTTTTAAATTTCTTTTGAGATATTATTTTTTTTTAAAAATTCCAATTTTCGAAGAAAAACACAGAAAAATTTATCCAAAATCGTTCAAAGAATCCTTATCTTGTTCAAAGTATATTTTCGCTTCTTGTTCTAATACCAATATTATGTGAAAAATAAAGTAAAGGCACATACAAATTGTAAATATTTTTTGAAATCTAATAATATTTGATTGCAAATACGATTAATTTCTGACGAATCAAAATAAAGTAACATAACAGAAAATTGTTCAGAAATTTTAGCAAGAATTTAGTAGAAAGAAACAAAAATATCTTTTTTTACGTACATTAGTATTTTTAAATTATTGTTGTTAACTCCCTTTAAGAGCTAATCATTTCGTGTATTACTCGTAAATTTTTGATAAATTTTCTTCTTATAATATTTTTTTGAAGTTTATATTTTATTTTCTGCTTTTTGGTTTTTTGTAATCCTTTACTTCTCAAATGTTTCACAATTACAAGAAGTCTAATTTTGTAAATGTGATCGCAGCCTCTTGCGGGGCTGGGGGGGGAGGGGGTGAACTGGAATTTGATATTTAAATTTGTCTCAAAAGTCGAATATTAAATTTAACCCTAACATACCTGCCTTTATACACCAGAAAAGCAATTAACAATTAAATAAAAATACAAAAATTAGGGTGCTCACTATAAGAATCATTTTTGAATTTTTAAATAGCAGCCCTCAAAATTTTTCCTTTGACCAAAAAATGATTATCTACTTCTTATTTTATTTAATAGCGTTTTCTGCTTCATATTTTTGTTACGTACACATTTTTTTCTAAAAAAAGTCAGTTCTTTCATTGAATGACTGAGATGTCAAAAAATTAAAACCAGATTCTACAAAACAAAACAAAATCATCTTGAATTATGATCAGTTGGGCCGGACTATTTACGTTTCGAATCCCCGATTTAGGAAAAAGGCTATTTGCAGCCAACTACCAAAACTATTACTCAATCGGGTTTCTGTTGCAACCTTGTTACTAAATCTAGGGAATCGCAACGTCAACAGTCAGGGCCGCCTGAACCGCTCCTAATTGAAATGCATAATATTGCGCAATATATTGGACTGAGTACTCGCGCACTGCGGTTGTATATTCGCAATAACATATATAGCAAAGTATAATTTATATTTTAATATTATACAAACACAAAAATATAAAATGCGAGTATTAATTTTATTTTTATTAAATATTTCCAATAGAAAAACTTTTTTTTATATTGTTTAAATAATTTTTTGATTGTTTCGATTCGATCCAGAAACATCGATTCTAATAACATATTTTATTTTTTATTTAAACCATTATTTCTCAAATAAAATCTAGTTTTCTTAAATCGCATTTTCAAAAGAAATGAAATTCTTTTCTTAAGTAAAATAATTATGGGCCTCACATTTTATTCATTCATGATGCGTGCGACGTTGACATACTCGAATCCACAAAAAAATGGAGAGGTAAAAGAGTCGATGACCCACACCTTTCTAATCCATTGTCACAAATTTGTCACTTTTTTTTTACCTCCTTTGGAACGTCAAAAATTCCGTTCAAGATTTATCTGGCGGATATGTATATCAATACAGAATATAAATAGATCTACTCTGAGTGATGGATAGTTTCACATAAAACTGTCATTTTCTGTAATCATATCTTATGTGGGTTAATTTAAGCGCGGATATCATTAAAACGGTAAAAAAGTGAGTTTGTCAATGAGCCATGACTTCAAGTGCATGTGACCATTTAATATCTTTAATTTCCTTGGGGGATTTAAATAATGGGTGTGCGGTAAAGTGAACTAGAAACGAGATATTTTCAAAATAAATAAATCGATATTAATATCAATGAAAAAATGAAACTGTAAATACTCTATTGGCGTAAAATATATCTGCAGCGAAAAAAAATGGATCTACTTAATCCCAATGCTGGGCAAGTTACTTTTTTTGAGTAACTAGTTAGTTGCTAGATAAATTAATTCCAAGTTACCTAAACAGTTACGCTATCTACTTCCTTAATTTTATTTTTTGTTAAACAATATATTTCAAAAAGTGAAAAAATGTATAATTAGGATAAAAGTGAAATTGGGTGATAGAATGTCACTCGGAATATCTTGTAGTATTAAATTTTGAATGGGTTTTGTTTTTATCTACAATGTTTCCATTTTCGAAAAAAAAAACAAATTTTGTATGATTCAATCAAAGCCGCTTTAAATTCCTAACATTTCAAGTAAAAATCCTTTTTCAACAAATTAGATGACTTAACAAAAGAAATAAATTTTCAAATAAAAAAGAACACTTTTGAATAAATATCTTGAATTTTTTAGCTAAAAAAATATGTTTTAACAAAAAAGCTTCTTTTAAACCAAATTATTGGACTTTCTACTGCAAGATTTACATTTTAAACAAAATACAGAAATCAACTGATTAAATTAAATTTCATACCAAAAAAATTAATTTTCAACAAAAAAGTTAATTTCCAACTACGCTACCGTCGGAAATTACGAGATCGATTGACGCAAGCACTATTAAAAATCACTGCTGGCTTTGAACCACGATAACTCAGCGAAAAAAAAGATAAAGCATTTAAAAAAAAACAGTTGTAAAGCCTATAAAATTCCACGTCTAGTATAATTGCCACGCCCATTTTGTTTAATCTGCTGAAGAGAATACAGCACGCGATACGTTTTTTAAAAAGATTCTAGACTTTCTAAAAATTTTTACCTTGACTTCAACTTTTAGCATGACCTAGGAAAATTATTGCAAAAATCTAAAAATTATGCGACAAAGAGCCTATTATTTTATCTTTAATTAAAGTCAAAGAAACTTTAAAAATCTTTATCGGTTCCCGAGATTAGCAATTTTTAATATGTACTTTTTTTAAACTTATTAAACCGAATAAGCAATTAGGGAAATTCATTAAAATAAATTAATTCTGTTTATAATTCAATATCAATGAAATTTCAAAGAAAAAATGGTTGTGTTTTTCATTATTCTAGTGTTATTTTTTCAGAAAAATACAAATTTTTTTGCAGAAAAAATATAAAAGTGAGTCTAATAAGGTGATGATCAAAATAAAAACCAAAAAGTTAAAAAAATGTATATAATGAAAAAACTCAGATTATGTTTGTATTTTTTGTACAAAAATACAAATGTTTTATATCTCTCCTAACTCATATTTAACTTTTAAAGCAGGAGGATTTTTTTGCATAATTTTTTTTTGCTCGAAAAAATTCAATTTTAAATAAAAGAAATATTTAAAAACATTTATAATTTATTAATAAAATAAAATTCATTGGACATATTATTTTTCTGAAGTTAATAATAGCATTTTTCATTTGTGGCATTCGAATATTTTAAAATTATCATCTGCTAAATATTAAAATTTATAAAAAACTAGTGAAATTTTGTTAAATAATTTAAATCTATTAATATTTAAAATTAGTTAAGTAATTCAAATTTCGTTCTCACATTTTAATTGTAGAAATAAGAAAATTTTGGGATTATTTTGCTGTTTTCCAGAAGAAAAAAAATGGGCTGTAAAAGGTTTATAAAATTGGATATGTGTTTTGGTCTCACCTGACTGATATTCAGCTTTTAGGCTAAAAAAATGTTTAGCGAAATGTATTAATTTATTTATTTTAAAATATGGGAAATTCCTGAATTAAACTAAAAAGTTTGAACGTTTTAAATTTTATTATTTTAAGTATCAACTATTGATCATTTTTTAAACATATTATAGCTTTATATTATAGTTAGTTTACATTTTTTCTATTCTAATATTTTTAATTAATCAGCTGTTAGTATTAAAATTAAGCCACAATTAGTTAAATTTATTAAAGTAATTCAAATCTATTAATATTTCAAATTTATCAAACCTTTAATAGATTAATAGAACCAATAAAAAATAATATTTTTTTACCAAAAGAGGTATATTTTGAAATAAAAAAGCCTAATTTTGATCTTTCAATTAAAAATTACTTTCTCAAAAATAGTTAAACTTTCCATCAAACGAGTTGAATTTTTATACCCAAAATATCGATTTTCAACACAAAAGTCAATTTTTATGCAAATATTCGAATTTTGAACCATCTGGAAACCATAAAGATGAATTTATAATCCAAGAGCTAAATTTATAACAAAAAAGTTGATTTCTTACGAAATGGTTTCAATTTCTACCATATATTTTATTTTTAATAATTTTATTTTTAAGAAAAGAGAGAAATTTCAAAATAAAAAAATTTTCAACTAAAGATATAAATTTTCTACCAAAATTATGAATCTTCAACCAAATGACTTTAACCAAAAGCAATACTTTTCAGCAAAATGCTTGAATTTTTAAAAAAAATTTTATTTTTTTGCAACTATCTATAGTTGAACTTTCTAACAACATAGTTGCATTTTAAAACAGAAAATATTAGTTTTCAAAAACAAAATTAGTTTTTTGCAACTAGTTGAACTTTCTACTGAAATAATTAATTTTTTTTGTATCAAAATATATGAAGTTTTAACAAAAATAATTATTAGTTAAAATATAATTATTTCTTTAAAAAATAATTATCTAATATTATCGCGATAAGCCGAGGCCTGGCGGGACCTGTCTCCGCCCAGTTCGTCATTTTAAGGGCCTGGCGGCGCCAGGCCTCTTTCTGGTTCCCTGAAAAAATTTTCTACGCAGTATTAAGAATTTATTTCGAAGATGGTACAGAATTTATGTACAGTATAAAAATATATTCAACATAATAGATCATAAATTAAATTATTATTTGGTATTTCCTGACTACAGGGAGACTATGCTCAAGTCACAGAATGATTTGCCTTTCATTTATCTTGTTTCCTAGAAGGATTAAGACGGCACTTATACCGATTATCCAAGAAAATTCTTTTAACCAATTTTTGAGTGTTTTGAATTTAAAAAATTTTAAACGCAGATTATCAAAGAATGATCTAAATTTTGTTTGAAGTGGGATATTTTAAAATAAAATATAGTTACACTACCGTTGAAATTATGAGATCGATTGACGCAAGCACAATAATTAAAAATCACTTCTGGGTTTGGACCACGATAACTCAGCCAAAAAAATGATAGGGCATTTAAAAAAAACAGTTGGAAAGCCTATGAAATTTCGAGTCTAGTAATGTCAAACAGATTTTTTTTGATCTGCTTAATCTGAAAATTATACGACATAGAGCCTCAAATTTTATCTTCAATTGAAGCCAAACAAAGTTAAAAAACATTTATCGGCTCCCGAGATACGATTAAAAATGTTCAATCGTATCTGAGATGAGTTTTAGTCGACGATCACGGTTCTCGGTCGGTCTGCTGCTCGCCTACTTCGTTGAGGCAGGGCCGAATAGGCCACGCACAGAGATGGTGCTTGATTGTGGCTATATTTTGTAATTTTGATAATCGAAAAATTAAATAATGAGCGAGTTGTTTGTGCAAAGGAAAATAATAAACTACTTACTAGAAATTGAAAATATAATTTTCATTACACCTACGCACTGTTTTGTATGTAATTTATTTCGGAAATTCTATTATTGTTCACTTTTAATATTTTTGACTGTTTTTCATATAAATAATTTATTTAGAATTTAGCTGCTTAACTCGTTTGAAAAATAGTTTACTCGCGTAAAAATATATGTACAATTTTTAATAATATTCTAGTTGATAAAAATTTAAGAAAATCAAAAAAAACTGTTCATCATTTTTTTATTTTTTAATATGAGGATAATTCTGCATTGAAGTAATTGTAAATAATTAAAAAAACAATGAATAATTTTAAAACCTTACAATAATTTGGACTAAAAATTACTGATTAGCAGAAACAAAAGTATAAGAGAGCCCCAATCAAGAACCACCTCTGTGCGTGGCCTATTCGGTCCTGCCTCAACGAAGCAGGCGAGCACCAGACCCGCCAAGAACCGTGATAGTCGACTAAAACTCAACTCAGATACGATTAAATATTTCTAATCGTATCTCGGAAACCGATAAAGATTTTTAAAGTTTCTTTAGCTTAAATTAAAGATAAAATTTCAGGCTCTATGTCGTATAATTTTCAGATTTATGTAATAATTTTCCTAGGTCATGCTAAAAGTTGAAGTCGAGGCACAAAATTTTAGAAAATCTAGAATTTTTTTTAAACTTATCACGTGCTGTATTCTCTTCAGAAGATCAAAAAAAATCTGTTTGACATTACTAGACGTGGAATTTCATAGCCTTTCCAACTGTTTTTTTTTAAATGCCCTGTCATCTTTTTTCGCTGAGTTATCGTGGTTCAAAGCCAGCAGTGATTTTTAATAGTGCTTGCGTCAATGGATCTCATAATTTCCGACGGTAGCGTACATGATATTTTCTTTCTGATTTTAATAAATTTTTTGTCCTCTGTATTTCCAAATTGTTTAAAAATTTAAGAAGTTAAAAAGCGATAAAATAGCGGCTGTTTGTTTGGAAATTTTCAAAAGTCAATTGATGTAAAATTCCAACGTTTTTTTCTCTCAATTTTTTTTCTCTGAATCTTTTCTCTAGTTTATTCTTAAAATTAAGATTACAATCTCAGTTTCTAACGCAAGATTTACAATTTTTTAGTGTAATAAAAAAATAAAGTACAGTTTTAATCATTTCTACATGAAACTTTTTCCTCTGACATCAACACTTTAAGAATAATAGATACTCTTCATTTTTTCTAACTTCATGATTTTCTACTGAAACGCTGTGTAAACCGTTAAATTAACACATTTTTATTTTCTTAACACGACATAAAATTGTATTGTTAGGAAAAATAAAAATCTTTCAGGACTTTACGCATATTTTTGCAAAAATGTAGAAAGGAAACAATTATATTTTTCTTTTTTACTTTTTTTTTTATATCTTGTATCCTTTTAAGCAAAAGTGTTAATTTTTGTTTTTTTAAACAAAAAGATGTTTTTTCTTACTAAAGTTTGGACACAAGTAGCATTGCATGAAATATAATCTTTACATTAGGATGAACCTTAAAAAATAATCAAGAAAAAAACGTTAGAACTGTCAATATATTGACTTTGAATCAGGAAAAAAGATTCATACCTGTATTACATTAAAAAAGAACATCATTAACCAAAATTCGGACCATATTTTAATAATCTTCGTTCTAAATTTTTCAAATTCAAACAGTCATAACTTTAAAAAAAGTTTCGGCAAATCTTCAATATTGAGTGTCCGAGTTTCAGTATCAGACACTTGCAATCATAAATTAGTTTAAGGAATTTTTTTATGCTAAAACATCATTTTCTAAGTTTTTAGAGGATGTTCTATATTTATAATTGAAAAAATGCAGTTTCAAATAATTGAGAATTAGAATTAGTCTCCAAAAATTAAAAAAAAATCATATTCTTAAAGTAAAACTGATAAGAAGCACATGCTTTTATAGTTTTCGAAAAATTTTCCACTTTGATTCCTATCTTATTTTCAAGTTGCAAACTGAATTTTTTTAAATTTTATAATTTTGGTTTATTGAGGCAAAATTTGGCAAATATTTGTTGCTTCATACAAATATTAAAAAACTCACAATAATCACCATAAATTTCCAGGAACTTTGCAAACTTTTTTATCATTGTTCCAATAAGTTTAAAGACATTTTAAAGACATTTTCAATACAGTTTAAGATATTTTTCGTAAGTTTCAGGAAATTTTCAAAATTTAAATCTCCCAAGTTAGAACTCTGTTTAATTCACGAATAATTTATCCTATTTAGTAAGATAAATTAAATCTCATTGTCGTACATTACCTCAAAACTGAATCCAAGCCCTGAGATTCTCAAAATTGCAATTAATAAATAATTCACGAATTGGCTACACATGTTTCCTCTTGTTGTCGAATAATTAGTTTGCACTTTTCTATTTACTTTTTATAAATTCTCACAAATTTCCATGTGATATAAGACTATATAAATGAATTTTCTTTACCACTGTAGATTAACAATAAACTGACATAGACAAGAGCCAGAGAAATTATCAAAATGATAACACAAAAAATATCAATTAGCATTATATTATTATACGGAAATTTCTAAACAAAAAAAGGTTTTCATTTTCAAATTTTTTTTTAAATTTTCTATGTGGAGCTTTACGCACCGAGGGCAGGAACGTTCTGCTTATCGCCACGTTTCGCGATACTATGACTATTTTACTTTGTGCAGTGAAGTACTGGCCTCCTTATCAATAATGAATAATATTGTTTTCTCTTATCAGTTAGCACTTCTTACCTATAAACTTGTCAGTTTAGCCGTGAGATTTGCATACAATTTTTACAAACAAAAAAGAAGCTTTTTTAAAGCTGTATTATTATTATTATTTATTTATTATTACTCTTATCGATTATTTGGATTATAAAATTTTTTTTTTACGCTTTATTAAATATTTTAATTGGAAAAAATACCTTAGTTCTCTCGCGTGCTAGCATTTACTTCTATTACGTAATTTTCAGTCATTACTTTTTTTTAATTAACATTTTATAATCACTGTTTTTGAACTTGATTCTGGATTGAAGTGCTCGTCATTCCTATTGTGCGTAAATTATTTTGTAAAGAGTGTACCATTTGAAAGAACTCAATGACCGATCCTCACAAAAGGAAGGGCGTCGACCATTGTGCACGAACATAAAGTTATGAAATTAATAAGCGAGTAAAAAGGATTTTATTTAAATCTGACTCTCGGTCGTGAAGATCATATAGCATTTTTAGTTAGTAGTTATAAAATAACAAGGTAATTTAATTATATTTTTATATGAAAATTATGTCCTTAATTTAATTATTAAATTGAGATTTATTTATATCGTTTAATATATTTGTATAGGTTTTTAAATAGTTATTTTTTATTCTTTCTATATAGATTTCTTGCATTTATATTGTTTGACCACACGTGGAAAATGTGAATGTAAATAATAAATTTTTTAAATGGCTGAAAGAACGGAAATTACTAATTTTATTTTAAAAATAAATCATCTAAACATAGACTTGACATTATTTCGCTTATTCCCCTCTTTAGACTTTTGTTTGAATAATTTCCTTTTTTCATGGTTTCCAAATTTCACTTTTTTTGTTTGTTGCTTTGTTTAAATAAGAACTAAATAATTAAACTAATAATAGGTATATTTAAATATATTATTATACATATATTTAGTTATAATAATTAAGTTAATAATTTCTATATTTAAATAAATTGTTAAAAATATGCTTATTTTGTTATCGTTAAAAGTTGATCGTTTTTAGTCGACAACTTAACTATTCGGGTAAAAATGTGTGCATTTTGTTGTAAACTCCTTTTTTTTATAAAAAAATCTTCTTCTTTGAAAAATCAACTAATAATTTCTTTAAATTTTTATTTATTAGTGAAGGATCCATCTCTGTGGTTCAAAATGTACTATTTTGTTGATAAATTGACTTTTTTAAAACGAAAATCAATGTTTGTAACTATAAATTAAACAATTAGATTTTTTGTTGGAGAACCTTTTTGTTAGAAATTCTTATCGAAAAATCATCTTCTGGGTTTAAAAGTTTAAATGATTTGTTGAAAATTCTTATTTTTTTGTTAAAAATTCTATTATCCTTGTAGAATATTCTATTTTTTTAATGAAATTTCATTTATTTTTAGGTTGAAAATTAAATATTTTTAACTGAAAATAATTGAACTATTCTTATTTTGGTTGAAATTGATCGTTTTAGGCTGCAAATTCAAATTTTACATTTTTATTTAGAAATCATTTTCTTTGGCTAAACATTAATCTAATTGGTTTAGCGTTAAACTAAGTTTTTAAATATCCATTTTTTGATTGTAAATAAATGTTTCCACTGTAAATTTAACAATTTCACTTTTTGCTGTAAATTACATTTTTTGTTATAAATTCATATTTTTCGTTTAAAAGTAATTTTTTATAGAGAAATCATCTTTTTATCCTAAAAAGTTCAACTGTTTTTTTTAAATTCATATATTTGGTTCAAAAATACTATTATTTCGTAGAAAATTTCATTATTTTGTTGAAAATGTTTTTCTTTTTGTGGCTGGAAATTTTAGTTTTTTGAATAAAATTTAAACTATACTTTATTTGGTTAGAATTGATTGTTTTTAGTTGCTAATTCGAGAATTTAATTTTTCATTATTTAACATTTATTTTATGGGTTCAAGATTTACCGATTTTGTTGAAATTTTTTTTTTAATTTGTCAAATAAGATTGTAAAATGTAAAATTCAGCTATTTGTCTAATAATGTACTTTTTGTTAGAAATTCCTATTTGGTTGCCATTTTTTTCTAACTAGACTAAAAAATCTTACATGTGTGAAATTGAAAAATCATCTTCTGTGAACAAAAGTTTAAATGCTTTGTTAAATATTCTTATTTTTTAGTTAAAAACTCTACTATCTTTAAGAATATTCTATTTTTTTAAAATTCGTTGCAATTTTAGGTTGAAAATTAAATATTTTTAATTGAAAATAAACTATTCTCATTTTATTTGAAATTTATCGTTTTAGACTGCAAATTCAATTATTACATTTTTTATTTGGAAATCATATTCTTTGGTTAAAAATTAAACAAATTGGTATAACGTTAAACTAATTTTTTAAATATCCATTTTTTGATTAAAAATCATTTTTTTAAACTGGAAATTTAACTAGCTCATTATTGGTTTGAATTTTGTTATAAATTCGTAAAATATTCATCTTTTTAGTTAAAAAATTTAACTATTCTGTTAAAAATTCATTTTATTTTAAAAATAAACTCTTCCACTGTAGATTTAACAATTCAATTTTTTTCTGTAAATTACATTTTTTTGTTAGAAATTCATATTTTTGTGTTGGAAATCATTTTTTTTATAAAGAAATCGTCTTTTTAGCCTGAAAAGTTCAAATGTTTTTTTAAATTTATATATTTGGTTCAAAAATACTATTATTTCGTAGAAAATTCTACTAATTTGTTGAAAATTCTTTTCTTTTTATGCTTGGAAATTTTAATTTTTTATCTGAATTATTTAACTGAATTAACTAAATTAAACTAAATAAATTAACTAAAAAACTGAATTCTTTTAAGTTGCGAATTAGAATTTAAATTTTCATTACAAATTTATGTTTTTTGTTAAAGATTCAAATACTTTTTTCACAATTGAACTTCTTTATGAAAACTTTCATTTTATGTGTTCAAGATTGGCCGATTTTTTTGCAAATGCTTTTTTTTTAATTTGTCAAACAATATGTTTGAAAATATATGTACTTTGTTATAAATTCATCTTTTTTCGTAGAAAATTTATCATCTTCCCTTCAAAATTTAGTTACTTGGTTGAAAGTTAAACTATTTGTAAAAAATTTATTTTATTTGTTTAAGATCCATCTCTTTACTTATTAACTTAATTATTTTCTTAAATCTCGTTTTTTTGTGAACATAAATTTTTTGATCTTCAATTTTACTATTTCATTTTTGTTTGAATAATAACCTTTTTGAGTGCAAAACTCAGCTATTTGTCTAAAAATTTACTTTTTTGTTAGAAATTCCTATTTGGTTGCCATTTTTTTCTAAATGGACTAAAAAATCTTACATGTGTGAAATTGAACTCTGTTCTTGAAAATTCTACAATTTAGTTTAAAACTTCACCTCTTTTAATAGAAATTCAACCTTTTTTATTTAATAATTTTACTATTTAAAAGTCAACTGTTTTCTCAGACCTTTGACTTTTTAACTTGAAACCTCAATTCTTTTGTTGAAATTTAATCACTTTTGGTAGTAAATTAAATAAATAATTAATAATTATTTTTTCTAAATGTATCTTGCAGTATATTTTGTACTTTTAGTAAAGTTTATATTAAAAAAAAGTATATTGCTTACATAGTCGAGGTAATTTATTTAATTTATAACATAAAAAGAACTTGTATAAAACGAGTTAAAAAGGTCAACCTCTCCTAATTCTTTTCCACGACCTTTTGCTGAAAGCATTTACGAATGGATCATTTCCTTCGCCGATTAATTGACTTATGCAATTAACATGTATTTACTATAATGATCTAGACATCTCAAAAATATTAAGTATTGTGTTTAAAGCTAAATAAAAAAATTTTACTAGAAGATTTATTTCATAAATCTTGGAAAAAAATTTAGATATTTAGTCCTAATATTAGAATTTATAATTTCATCTTACTTAAAGTCATTATTTGAAACCTACCATTTGATAATTATTTTTCCTTGTAAAAGTTATAAATTACTTGGAGTCTATTTTGAAAATACAATGAACTGTGATTGTGTGTCAAAATGAAATTTGCTTTTCTGTTGCAAATATTCACCTTTTGTATAATTTACAAGTCAAAGATCGTAAAATCGCATAAAAAGAGCTCAGAAAATGAAATTCAGGTTTTGATAAAAAGATTTGTTCGAATTTATTTTTTTTTTAATCAAAACTTCTTAGCCCCATTCAGAAACTCAATATCTCGGGTGTAAGTTTTTTTTTTTATTTAACTTAAAGGTGACATTTTTCATCACAATTCGCAAAGTAGTCTAGCTGAACCATATACTTTCTCGAAAATGGATAACTGTTTTAAATCAAATTTTTTTGGACTTGATTAAAACGTCATCTCACCAACGATTTTTTGTCATATATCTAAATAGTGATTTTAATTTTACAAATTTATTTTTCACTTTATTTTTTAATTTTAATGTGAAATTTACAATTTTGCAATTCTGTGGATTATAAAATTGAAACAAACATAATTTATACAATTTTAAAGAAAAAAAGCAATTTTTATTTTTAAAGTAACCAAAATATAATCATTTTTTAATACCTTTTGGACGTTATTAAAATCGCACTGTTTAATTTTTTTAATTAGAACTTAAGTCGTTAGGATCAAATTTTATCATACTTTTGAAAATTTTGGCCCTTTTTCAACTTGTTCATTATGAAATATATTAAACATGGCTCCTTGGAAATCGTCACTTAGGACATTCAGGGGAAGAGTGAAAAAATCCAGGATACCAAAATTTCAAAAAAGCAATATTTTAAGCTATTTTGAAAATTTAAATTTTAGAAGAAATATAAAATTAAAAAAACATCCAAAGTTAGAAATTTCAAAGTACAATTTTGATTTTTTATCGAGGGCTGTACTTAAATTACACAACACGTTTTTTTATTAACGTCGTCGTATCCATTCTGGCTTTAAGAATTAAACATGTAATTATGTTTTCGATTACAGTTCTCTTTCATTCTACTAACAATTCATGACCAAATAAAAAATAATCGATTAAGCCTTTTCTTTAATTAATTTTTCTGTTCAATTATTTTCAGTTAACAAAATTTGAAGAAGATATCATTATAACCGTATTTAAAAATTTATTTTTAGTATAACTTAAATGTCAGAAACTTAAAACTGAGATTATTGGCCTGTTAAATAAAAAATTCAAATTATGTCAAATAAGAAATGATATATTCAATAGCCTTTAATATATGATGATATTTTAATAACTATTAAATGAATAATTTGTTGTAAAATTATTTACTAATTATTAAATAATTAAATTCATTGTTTAATATTAAATATATTAAATTCTATTAAAAATTACAATTTTGTACTTAATATGATTTAAAAAATTTATTGATCTTAATTACACACCTACAATAAAGATATGAATTAAATGGCTCTAATATTGACAAGTTGGATATATATATATATATATATATATATATATATAAAAATTTTAATTATTCTCAAATAGGACTTTCAAAATACAGTTATAACGATATTTTTGGCCAATTTGTTCGATGAAAATTGATAAAGCACGAAAATCGATGTTCTTCATAAATAGTTCGCTGTACTATTTTTAATTTGATCTTTAATTAAACATATGATAACAATGAAGTAAAATTTAAAAATAAAATCTTATTAGCAAGACGAGAGCATATTTTTAGAACGAAGAAAATGCAGTAATATGATATGGGGTAATATAGCATATAGGGCAATATGTCACATGAAGTAATATGACACATGGGGTAAAATGGCACTTGAAAAATTGATCAATTTGTTCGATAACAATTGATTAAGCACAAAAATCGATTTTCTTCAAAAAAAGTTCGATCGACTGCTTCTAACTTGATCCTCAATTAGATGTATGAGGACAATCAGTTAAAATTTAAAAATAAAATCTTATCAGCAAAACAATAGCATATTTTTAGAACTAAGAAAATGCGGTAAAATGGTGTGGGGTAATATGTCATATGGGGCAATATGTCACATGAGGTAATATGACACATGGGGTAAAATGGCACATGAAAAATTGGCCAATTTGTCCCGTGAAATGTTTGATTGATTACTTTTAACTTGATCCTCAATTAATCGTATGATGACAATCAAGTAAAATTTAAAAATGAAATCTTATCAACAAAACAATAGCATATTTTTATAACGAAGAAAGTGCGGTAATATGATATGGGGTAATATGATATGGGGTAATATGGTATATGGGGCAATATGTCACATGAGGTAATATGACACATGGGGTAAAGTAGCACATTAGGTAATGGGGCACATCGTGTCTATTTTTTAAGTCATGTTAGTTTATTTGGGTTAATATGGAGAAAGAAAACATGCGTTAATATGATATGGGAAAACATAGCACATGAGAAAATATGGCATTCAGGGCAATGTGTCACATGGGGTAACTTAGGTAAAGTGGCACATTAGACATTAGGTAAAGTGGCGCATAAAGTAATATAACACATCAGATCTATGTTTTTAGCTAGGGCAGTATATTTAGGGTAATTTAGCACATATGGTCTGCAATTTTGGTATTTTCCAAAAGCATTTACAAAATTGGTTCTATGTTTGTCGTCAGGGTTGTATATGTTTGGTACAATAGTGTACTACCCTTTTGAGAATCATATAAAAAAATTGATTTATGTTCGTGGTTGTAGTAGTTTATTGACTACTATGTTGTACCATTATTTCCAAAAACATATAAAGAAATTTAGTCTATGTTTTTTGTTATCGTATTATATTTGGGGTAATATAAAATGTGTGTAATTGCATTGTATTAATTATATTTCTACGTGTTATGGATTATCTCAAAGCTTTCAGACTTAAATTTTCCATTCACCTACCCTTTTAGGATAGTTCGAACATCGAAAATAAAATGCTATAATGTCAAATAGAAAAATATGCTATGTGGGACAATATGGCACGAAGGCAATATGTCACATGATGTAATATAACACATGAGGTAACATGCAATATGGGGTAATATGGGACATCGAGTTCTTGTTTTTGGTTAGGATAATATATTTATGACAATATAAGACTATCTTTTCCAAAAACGTGTTGCAAAACTAAGTCTATGTTGTTCCTTCGGGTAGTATACTCAGAACAATATTGTACTGTCTTTTCCAAACAAATAAATACCAAACGGGTTCTAATTTGTGGTTAGGTCTGTATGTTTTGCACAATATTATACTGCCTTTTCTAAAAATATCCTTGACATGAAAAAAATATGAATAGCCAAAGAAAAATGAAGATTCGTGGAGCAACTCAGAAAGGCCCGAGAACTAATGAACGTTGAAGAGAGTACGAGGGGGCGTACAAACGGTCCCCCGACTTCCTGCCAATTGCGGGCAATTTGCAATCATCTATGATCCCCGCACGTCACAACTCACCACTATAATCGAAGCGGTGTGGTCCAGACCTTAAAGTTCACGCGGCCCGGATCATCGAATTGCGCACATACCCGTATTAACTCGTCCTATGTGATATGCCTCCTCTAAATTATTTCCCACGTGACGTAACAAATGACAAAAGAGAAAGAAGAGAAATTTAAAGAAAAAGGGATAATTTATCATTTATAACTTTTGCTTATTCGTATCCTTGAGTTAAAGCGCTTAATTTAGCGATAACTAACTAGTTAGTGCAGTTTAATGTATGTCCGTTTTTACCCCTTCAGTGTGGGGTAAAGTTGTCTACTTTCAATAAACAGGCAAAAATCGCTTTCGAGAAAAATTATTTATAATTTAAAATCTAATATTGTTTTTTTTAGAGTAATTAAATAAACAAGAAAATAAAAATAATGCGTGTTTCTTTTCAGTGAAACCATAATATGTGCTGTTTCGAACATAGGCTTATAAATACAAGGACACCAAATATTGAGAAATATTTTCGCGAATAGCATTTCGCAACTTTTAATCCTATTTATTTAAACAAATTGGATGATATCATTTCTCTACATGTCCCGCTATCTCCTAAAAATGCAAAACTTTTTCTAAAAATCATTCTATACCCAAAAAAAAGGATGCCTTGCTTAAATTTTTTAATATTTTTGTGATCGGATTAAATCAATTTAAATTTTTGGCTCTATTAAACTTTATGAAACTTATTATGAATGAAATGAAAAAGACTGACTTTTATCTAAATTATGCCTGATAAATATTCGGGAATTTAGGAATGAGAAAAAAAATTCATTAATATTTTTTTTGCCTAGAAGTGAAAAATAAACAAATGTTAGTTATGTCTGGGTGCAAGCTAGCATAAAAATGAAACATAAAAAACTCTATTGTAAATAATATTAATTTATTGAAAAAATTCTAAAGCATTAAATACAAAATTTTAAAGTATGTAAGAAAATATGGGTCAAACTTTGATTATTAATTACTTTGTAAAAAAATTTTTTAATTACATTTGTAGGATGTCTTCAGAAGACCCTTAAGAATAGTTAATGGTATAAATTTCTGATTTCGGTAGAAGCACGAACTAAAGAATTGCAAATGTTGGTCCATAATTATCCCGACTGAAGGTAATATAAAAGATATAGGTATTTGTAAGATAGTGACAGAATTTACTAAATTATAAATAGTAGTTAGGTAAAATCTTTACTTACAGAATTTTTCCTTAGAGGAGAAAGGAGAAGCGAATTATTCTACTTTATGTCTCTACATACGGTTAATTTCTTCCATCTCACAGTGTTTGGCCTATAATCTTCTGATCACGATCTACACTGTTTTGCTTTTCAGAATAAAATATTGGCAGAGAAAACAGGAAAGGTTACAAGCTTTCTAAGCAGGGTATACTTTCATCAAAATTTAATAAAATGTTGCAATTTCTAAAAACAATTAGCCTTGAGACATTCAAACAAATCAATAAAAACTTCTTTAAGGCAATGCGATTGCAACCTAATTCCAAATTTATGACAATTGTAGTTTTATATTTAAAAAATAAAAGATATTCGCGCTTTAGAATGTTTTAATTATTTAAAACTATCATTTGTGAAAGATTCGCTTAAAAACGATTTAGCTTTCTGATCTGGGAACAAAAATATTTTAATTGTAACCCTCATTGGCAGATAAACTTCTCAGACGAATAACACAGCACCACAAAAAAAAAAGTGGTCTGTCCCAGAAGCGAGACCAATGTACTCTTATGTTTTCGGGGTCGCTGAA